>JAIUZE010074027.1:0-25281 GCA_022085475.1 Heliosperma pusillum
CCCCCACCATGCCTGACACACTCCCCCACCAAGACCATAAACCCCCCGCCACAGCCACCACCACCACTACGCCCCTACCTGCAGCAACCCCCCTCCCCACCACACCTCCACGCTCATCCACCATCACCACCTTATCACCACCACCTCTAATTGAAGGCAAACCCTAATTTAAAAATAAATCAATGAATTGAATTAAAAATAAAATCTCACGCAATTTAATTAATAGAACAAAATTATTTGTCTAATATGCAAATTAAGATTCATATGTGATTAATTAAAAAATAAATTGATTAGGTTAGAGTGGATAGAGAAGAAAGGATTTAATTTTCTTTTTTGAAGATATGGGTAGGGAATGGAAAACTTATGGCAAAATGTGTATGAAATAGCAACTACGGCGTAAAAATGTACAATGGTTATTGCACAAATGCACAAGGCGTACCTAAATTCCCCCCAAGACTTTGTTGGCTAATGCATCACAAAACCTTGAGCCTAAGCTCGCCCAAGATGTTCTTTTTCAAGCTAGGACAAATATTGACACGAAAAATGTCTAATACATATGCATTTGCTGACTTTCTATCACGCAACATCGCTACAAAGGCCCATAACTTACTTGTTACTAATCTTTCCACTAACACAAAATTATAATAAATTATTTCTTTGGAGGAAGAGATACAATCATTTATAAATGTTCAGCCCAATACTAAATTGAATTGATTCCGTAGTTTGGGTAGGGACGTTGTAATAAAACCAATAATGTCAGCACATAATCATATAAAATAGTTTCCAAACATAAGAACTGAGTATAAGTTGTATAAGTCAAGGATACTTTAATCTGCAGGTAGGACACCACAAATTGAAGTGTATGTTTACTAAAACGTGAAAAAGGATTAGCATTATTAAAGGCGGTTAGGGTATTTCACCTCAGGAAATCCAAAACACATAGCTTATCAATTGAAAAGTCATTTTTTACAACTGCATACATGATTACACGTATACTGCTCATAGGCCATAGCATTATCATTTAGGCACCACATTGCAATTGACTTAAATTGCTTTTCCTACCTGAAATGTACATGCTCAAATTCAATGCTTCCTCCAATCATATTTAAAGGTTTGGCATTTTCTTTATCTCTTATGTCAGCCTTTTCCTGCAAAGGTAGATGAAATTTAAGCAAATAACTGACACAAGATGTTTATAAATTAGATATGTATAGACTACAGAAAACTAGAAGCTGATGAAATCAATATATTCTATATATAAAAGAGATATTACAGTGTCCATATAATCCTTTTTAATATTAGGAAAGTATATTGTAATATATGAGATCTTACAAAATTACGAAAGAGAGATGAAATATTTTGAATATCACAACACTATTTTTTTCATAAAAGTATTGTTTGATTATCAATCTAACAAAAAAATATAATGTAAAAATTCAAAACACCTATTTAGCAATTTAGATATTTAAGTCCATTAATTTCAACCTAGTATATGTATAAAATAAAAGTACTACAACAAACTACATTCAGCACACTACAAATAAGAACACAAACACATTGGGGAAGCTAACATAAATCATATGACAAAAAGAATGTTGTAAGAATGTAAGTCTGTTAGAAACAAATGTACATGATCTTAGAATTTACCTCCAGCAGCTGAAACATTGATCTCATGTCCACAAGACTTTGGATAGTCTCACGATAGACACTACCAAGAAAGTTTAACGGTAGTGATAGCTGGAAGAGGAGGCCATTTACCATTACCTGTTTTTTCATTTTTAGTCGCCTTTACAAAGAAACATAGAATCGTGAAAAAGTTCAGTTCAAGCAGATTAGAGAGCAGATTACCAAATCACCCACTGTCATCCGTCCCTCCATTATACCATGAGAGCACAAAATCATAGCCATAGATAGAGCTGTACTGAATATTATATTTTGGCCAAAGTTGAGAAAGGCAAGACTACGTTGAGTCTTTAGCGCAGCATCTTCATACCCTGGTTTAAATACAAATACAAAGATCAATCAACATCAAAATGATTCATGTGTAAGAAATATGGTTGTAAGTGCTGACTAGGGATTTAGGTGACAAATATCAGTGGAGCAGAGAGTAAAACAAAAATGACATCAAAAAAAGGCTGCAAAAATTCAGTTAGAGGACGGGAAGATAATTATCATGAAAGCATAATACCCAGAAGACTTACTCTTCAAAAATTCATCATATTTCTCTGCTTCAAAATTCTCATTGTTGAAATATTTTACAGTCTACAAAAGACGACAACTAGCAATCAGAATCTTACATATAAAATTGAATCATCAGAATTATTCCATATGGACTTGAAGGTGAAACATACCTCATAGTTGATCAGTGAATCGATAACTCTTGTACTTGCATCATTGTCAGCTTTATTCATGGCCTTTCTAAACTTTGTCCTCCACTATGGATAATGGAAAAAAATTATCAAAAAAGAACACTCCAGTCAAGATTGGCTTGGGCAAAGATAGTACAGATACCATATTTCCGTAGCTTAAAGCTGTGATGTGGGATCCAAGTACCACCGAAAATCCTTGATGACAAATTAGATTATGATAGGAGAACAAAGATGGTTGATAACTAAACACAGAATAGAAAAATCATGGATTCTTGCGATGCATTAAGTTGAATGCATCAGTGTATTTTGCAACTGTAGTATATATTTGTATATTCCATATCTTGTAGACCAGGTATACCGGTCAAGGATTCAAGGATGTGAGGTAGACTAGCAAGTGACTTGATCAATTTTCCGCAAATCTTCTATTTTGTGAAGAATGAGTTGTTGCCGATCTTCTTGGAGACCATAATTCTTTTGTGGATGTGTATACAAATGGTTCATCTCAAAAAGACGGGAGGTTTATTTAATTAAGTTTTCAAAAGTAGATGAGCTTTATGAAATAGATAGCCACTGTAAGAGAATATAGACATACGAGTAGTATAGTAAGATAGCTCCGAGACGTAAATCACATACTTTTCTCTTTAGAAAAACAGTGGTGGTAGTTACATTACCTGTGTCACAGTCAATGTGAAAGCCACATATGCAGCAACTGACAAGGAAGTAATCCATGCAAAAGGAGCCCCAAATTTGTAAGCTAGTATACCTGATACCATAGATATCTAAAAAGGTATCAGTTAAATGTTTCAAAAACATTCAAAAAATATTATGGCAATAGAAACCATAGATATTTAACCACTCAAAAAGATTATGGCTATAGAAAAGCTTGACATGAAAAAGTATCTCAAAGCCCCAAACTGAAAATACAGGGCCATACCTCTAAAATTGTAGGAACAATGTTAAACACCATAGATGAGAGGATGAAATTTATGGCACGGCTACCGCGATCAATTATCCGATTCAGAGCACCAGTTTCTCGACTAAAAATTCAAGGACAAAGAAAGATAAAAAGATTACATTTCATAAAGTTGAGTACAAAAATGTTGAAGAACTTGTCTTAGTTTAAGCTGTTTTCTAAATATGCTTTACTTAATGAGCAAAGTAAGGGAGCACTATATGTCTATATGCACAATTATGTAACCAAGACTTGGGGTACGTTTGGATAGGGGAATATGGAGGGAAAGGCGGGAGAGGGAAATGAAAGAAGGTGATTTCCTTAGTTTGGTATAGAAAATGGAGGTGGAGACATTTTGAAGGGGAGGAAATTGGATCCTCCATTTCCCTCCTTTAAAGCAAACTAGTTTTAAACCTATACAAGAATACATGAATTTGTTTTAAAATTATGAAGCTTTAAATATGATCAATTATAATGATTGTACATTTAACATGAGATTCTCAATAGTTGAGGAATACAATGAGTGATAATGCCAAAATTGTTACTTCCTCCATTCATAACCAAACACACCATACGCCTTTTTGACATTCATAAGCGAAAAGAATCTTCAATATCACGTGTAGTATATAAGGAATAAATATAGTCATGTGGGATCTTTTTTGATTCGCTTTCCAAATACAATAAGACTATCAAACTTTTATATTTTTGTACAATGTAGAATTAAAGATATTTACGTTGTAATTTGTGCATTGGCAAGTGTATAAAAGGGAAATGGTGTGTTTGGATATAATGGAGGAAGTACAATTTAAACTCGTACAAATTATATGATTGCTATAATTTATCCGTTGATACTTATATTGTTAAAAAAAGTATGTACAATCGTAATTAACAATCATGCAAATTTTAAGATAAAAGTTGCCCATGCAATGCATTATTGCATGGGTCTTGCGGACCACCAATTTAAATGTAGAGATACGTGTTTAGGCATATAAAATTACTCGAGCTAACTTGTTTCGTGCCTTAAGCCCTACAACCACTAAACTATTACCCGTAACAGTGCACCGCATGGACAACTCTTATTTAAAAGTCATAAATTAGTACAACTCTCATCAAAAACTCACATCTCAAGTCTTAAGCGCTGCAAATCACGTCTAAACCCCATTTTCCTTAAAATTTACGTCTAAAACCCATTTCTAAAAAAATTAAAAGTAGGGATATCGGAAAAATAAAAGTAACCTGAAGTTTGAAAAAGTGGTACAAAAGGTAAAAGTTATAAAGTATTTCTTATATACTCTGTATAAATAGAAATATAAACATAAATATATTACATTTACATGTATAAATATACGGAGTTTATTTTCGCAGTACGTTTTTTACTCATTTTAGTACTTTTTACACCAGACTTTCCATTTGTTATCCTTCACAAAAAAAACATATCAAACCTAGTTCTCTTTGCCTCCTTTCTACCTTCTCTCTACACATTAACCCTTTTCAAACTCCATAAAAGTTCTCTTCAAGTATGGACGATTATTCAAATGACGAACAGGTATTTAATACACTAATCTTATATTAATAAAATTGACTTTTTATTACTCCCTCCCATCCACACCAAAGGTAACGTTGGGCTTTTCACACTTGTCGAGACGCGTTTTGCAACGTGAATATCTTTAGTTACACATTATTAAAAATTATAATAATTTGATATTCTTGTAGTATTCATAATGATGAATCAAACAAGATCTCGCATGACTATATTTTCTCTTATATATTAGGAATAATACCAAAGATTCTCCACACCCATGAATAGTGCAAAAAGCCCAATGTTACCTTTGGTCTGAATGGGAGGGAGTATATTTTAATTTCTTTATTTCTTTTTAATTACGATTTTATGTCTAAGTTATTAAATTGCTAAGGGTTTTATTTATTCATGGCGGTGACAAAGAAGGGATGATCGGTGTTGGGATTGGACTGCCGGCAAAGGGACTGCCGGCGAAGGGACGGCCGACGAAGGTCGGCGATGGGTAGTATTGTACTGTATATTGTTTGTTTACTGTGCCTTTATTTTTATTTTTTTTTCCAATACAGTTGTACTGTATAGTGTTTTTATTTGTTCAATTTAGTTTGTATCGTATAGTTTTGTTTAATACAATGTTGATTTTTATGTCAATGTATTATATTCCAATTCATTTGTTTTTTTTTCTATATTTTTACGCAATCGTCATGGATTTTTTTTATTTACATTAGTCTTAAAGATTTTACTATGTTATTTTTTCTTTTGTAATACATATATTAAAACATGAGAAAGAGTTTAGAGAGGGAAAATGAGGTGAGAAATGAGAGGGATATAATTGTCAACAGTGTACTAATTTGAGTAAAATGTGTACTGCGAAAATCAGGACCCTAAATATAACCTAACATAAATTTACCTATAGTATTTTTGTCTGGTGGTTTATTAATAATGAACCGAATATATAAAAGACGAAACGGGCAAAACGAAAATGAACACAAAGTAGTCTAAATTTGGAGAGACATTAGTCTAGCTCATAGTTTTATAACCGTAACCTTACTAAAAATATCTATTCCCCCCCGTAGTGGTCATTTATTTACCTTTACTTTCTGTACGAAGACCAAGGAGAGAGGAAGCAACCATTTACGATTGTTGTTAATTATAAGATTAAATTAGCCCAAAAAAAAGTCTTCTCAATATAGAAAGGTAAACAAATAAATAAAACACTTTAAAATAAAATAGGCAAATAAATAACCGGGACGGAGAAAGTATAACCATCTCCCAGCTTAAATAAACCATAAAACCCATCAATACGGCCTCATGTATATAAATATTATCTATCTCTCTCTTGCATGAAATGACCATGAATACTTCAAATTTTATCTTATCTTTGTTATCATATCCATAAACAATTAGAACTTTATACATTATCCACCTCTACCTATCTAATTTAGCTGATCTGAAATAAACGCCACCTAACGACAGCAGTGAGAGTAAAACATACATTATTTTCTACCATCATTTTTTTAGTAATCATTTTAATGATCATTTTTTATTTTAGGGTTTTTCTACATGATACCCCTGTATTTTTCCGAATTCTACATGGTACCCCTCGGGTTTTCAAAATCTACATGATACCCCTAAAGTTAATGAAAACCTCTCAAAATACCCATAATGCACTAATCTGTCTTTTTTAAACGTTTATATTATGTACTTTTCATTAATCTTTTGACAATAATTTTGCATGTCGTTATCATAAATATCCTTTAGACAATCATAAACATATTTTCTTTGTAAAAATTAACCGTTTTAAAACTCAATTTTTAGTAGTTTACTAAGTATAGGGGTACCAGTGATAATTTTAAAAACTAAGGGGTACCGCGTAGAATTCGAAAAAACACAGGGGTACCATGTAGAAAAACCCTTTATTTTATGTAGGCATTTTTATTCCAAGTAGGAATTTTTATTTCATGTGAGAATTTAGTCATACGGTAATTTTAATTTCACCTCTATCGCTTGTTACTCCTATAATACGCTACTTTTCAGTTTTCCTTATATACAAACATGAAACATCTTTTAAAATAAATGAAAATGGGTAGTTTTTCATGGTCGGTCATGAGAGAATTTTTAATCCTAAAATTAAAGAGCCAATGAGAGCCCTCTAAAAGAGTTCCCTTTTTATAGATAGAGGATTAAAAACTTTCCAGCGACTGAGAAATTTGGAGGGAAAACTTTCCGCCTCCTTTTCTCTTCCCTCCTTCCTCCTCCCTTCCCTTCCCTTCCCTTCCCCTTCCCTTCCCTTCCCTTCCCTTCCACTTTTCCTATGCAAACAAGGCCTTAATGTTTGCACTTTGCACACACCAGCCAGAGAGGTCAAATAACAAACTAATTCAATTCATTGTAGACCTAATGTTTTCCTACTTATTGATCAAGGTAAATGTAAACATAGCGTGTTCCATAGTATTTCTTCTTTTCCGAACTTTCAAAACCATCCTAAAACGATCTAAACTTTCCTGAATATAAGTTGAACCCCCACAAATTAAGTACTCCCTTCATGAGTAAATAATTGATAATTATTGACTACTACAACCAGATCACTGTAAACAGGTTCATACCTAAGATGATATCGCAGGTCAAGATTATGTAAATGAGCAAAAACCTGCACAAAACATGTATTAAACCAGCAAACTTAGTTCCGCTTTTACAAAATATCAATATTTTAAATCTTGAGTGACAAACAAAACAACTGAATTAGAGAAGGTGATATATACATAATTGACAACGTAATGGAAGATCACTACACTACAAATCAGTGCAGTAAGTCCCGCCTTTTATAGGTCATAACATAATGTCTGAAATGGTTAAAACCTTATTAATTTCACAGCTTTCAAAATGTAGCAATTAGTGTTCCTAATTTCATAAAACATCTCATTTTCAGTAACGAATTAAAAATCAAGTAAATTTCCAACTGTTTTGCAGATATTAATCACAGCCTCACAGCTAATCAAGCAAAATCACAACATATAATCAATCACTATTCACTAGTCTATATCCCACGAAATCCATGAGCGGTATAATAGAATCTGTAATTTTTTTTGTATTAATTATAGGTTAAGTCGACACCTCATTTATTACATATTTCACCTAAATCTATTTTGATTTCAAAAAAAACAATTAGCAAAATCAGATACAAAAATTGAGTAATGGCATGCAATGTGTATTTAAATGAATATGTTTTATCTCTAATTCAAAGCTAATGATTTTGGTTTATAAATTTTCTCAAATTTTATTAAAGATTTTTTTTACCACGAAGTAAATAATAAAAGTTTATAGTATTACTCTATACTGGTAACTAAGTATGCGGTTAAATCATTAATAATAACATCAAGTAAAAAATTTAATAATTTGTAATGTATGGATTATACTAATTTATTTTGTAATTAAAAAAGTGTAGATTTGAGCTTAATAAAAAAAATGTGTAGTTTGATGAAAATGTTACTCCCCTAAGTCGTTGTTTTTGATAGATGAACCATCTCAACCAAAACCTTAAGGTGATGGTTGAGGCCCATATATTATAGTTATATTCTATTATGCCCCCTCACTCGAATGTCCGTTGGGCTCACCAAGTGGAAAAAACCCGCACATGGTATGGGGGCATGTGCACTAACCAACCACTCCTCAAGCCCAACAGGCATTTGAGTGAGGGGGCATAATAGAATATAACTATAATATATGGGCTTCAACCATCACCTTAAGGTTTTGGTTGAGATGGTTCATCTATCAGGTTTGTTCCCTATTTCCTTTTTCATTCAAGTCGCCTTTTGTTCCCTCTTTCCTTATTTGGTATGTTTTGTGTGGTCCAAAATCAGTTACATGTGGGGTAGTGTGTTTTGTGTGGTCCAAATACATTTCCTTAATTCTTGTGTCCAAAAGAAAAGGGAACAAAAAAGTGACTTGGAGGGAGTATATTTTAATGAAAGGATTTAATGGAAAAAAAAATATAATCTTATTTGTTTCCTTATTTAAGGAAGTGCATTATGGTGGGAAAGCATTTCACATTCTTTATTCTATTTTAATATATAGGGGATTGACGACTCTTTGCTACAATCAACATTTATAGGGTGTGTTTGGATAGCAAATGTTAAGGGAAAGGGAGGGGAGGGGGTGGAGGGTGTTTGTTTCTAATGTTCCTCCAAATCTTTCCTATGTTGGAAGGATTTTAGTTTGCTTTGGAGGAGGGAAAATGGATCCCTCCGAATCTCTCGCCCTCCATTTCCATCCACCCTTATTTGCTATCCAAATAAGGGATTTTAAATCTCCTACTCTCCCTCCCTTTCCTTTCCCTCTAAATCCCTCTATCCATACACACCCTTGTTGCATTAACTCTTCTCTGCCTCATATAATAATATTTTCCAGTAAACCAGTTCCACCAGCAATTTGAAACGTTTAGACAAAAGCACCACAGATCATCAATTTCCTACTAAATATGAGCAGGGTTCATGGCAAAGCTTAAGCTGCTGGAAAGTTTGCAGGCTATTTTCCCGCAACTTCAACAAGGCAAAATATTTTCCCCGAATAACCTTGTGAAAGGATTTTTCTGTAAATGCCACCATGATGAGAATATCGCATAATACTAGCCTTAAATAACAGTTTTTTCTTCTTAAGTACACTTTTAAATGCATGTTCGGTTAGCAAATGAGAGTGAAAAGATTTGGAGGGATCCATTTATCCTTGTGCAAGGCAAACCAAAATCCCTCCAACATAGGAAAGATTTGGAGAGAAATTGTATTCAAACACCCATACTTCATTCCCCCTTCCCTTCTCTTCTCTTCTCTCCCATTTCCTTTCCACCTCTAACCCCCTCCCCTCCCTTTCCCTCCTACTTTGCTATCCAAACAAGCGCTTAAGTATAACTTTTGCTTCATCTATGTGGAATACAAAATTCACAGCCAACTAGCAGATTAACTAGAGAAATTACCCTTAAAGACAAGGAACGAATCGTTCGCAAAGCCACCTTTGAAAAGACAGCAGTTCGTAATTCTGCAACATGAAGCTCATAATTTATGGCAGTCACAAAACAAGATTTGAGGCGTAAATAATACAATTATTATGTGAAGTGAAACCGTGATAAAATAACATCAGACTTTAATTAGAGAAGAAATATGGCTCAACGATTCAAATCGGACAGGTCAGAAAGATTCTAAGCAGGATTTACCATTAAACGCTGAGGCACCAGTGCGTGCTATACCATAACCAATTAAAACAGCAGCAGGACTAACAAAAAACGCAAGCATATATGAATTGGCAGCCGTGAAGGAGGCAAGAGCATTGGCATTTCCAGTGGCAGTAGTAAGCCAATCAACTGCGAGTTTAAACAGGAAAGGCACCTGAACATTCAGAACCTGAGACAGAAAAGACTTGGCTCATTTCTTTGTTGGTATAAAAACAAGACACAAAATCAATGACTGATTAATGAGTATATATACGTACACACACATCAAAATCATCATTAAAAAAAATGTGCCGTTAAAATGAAGCAGTGGCCTAGAATTAACAAAGGCAGACCTTAGCACCAACAAGAAAACCCAAGGCTGCTATAACCCTCAGACGAAATTCAAGGTTATCCTTTGACCATAAGGTCTTGACAAGGGTAGAAAGTATTTTCATATCTGCTACTTGATCAGTCTTAGCTTCACGAATATCTTTTAGTTTGACGGCCTGCTTCTCCCCATTTATATCACCAGCTGAAGTTGACATCATGGCAAGCCCTATCATCTTCATCTTCATCTTCATATTCTGGTAAACAATATATCATAAGAAAGTAAAATTAAACAGGAAAGTGCTAAGCGCCAACAAAAACAGACCTAACTATTCTGCCAATTTTGTGCAACAAGAACGAGCTAAACATAATTGCCGTATGTAGACATCCAAGCATTATGTATTTATGTCTCATCCCCGCACGTTCAACTGTTAAGAAATAATGTCCATGAACTTTTCATTGTAAAGTCCAATGCAGGAGTACTCGGTAGTCGGTATAATATTTAGAGGTTTGGGTAGCATTTGGGTTATCATAGAGTAGCAGATGTTATGCACTGCAGCACTGGTATTCAGTTATGAATTTCATTAATAATACTGATCCTGATTTATCAGCACCACAAAGTATCAAAACAGTATTACTCTGCAATCATCATACCTAAACATAATTCAATTTTGAACAAATACAAGTTGGAATAAGTTAGAAGCTAATCAATCTGAAACAAAAAGAAGCAGTGGCGATCAATATATATATAGAGAGAGAGAGAACCTTATCAGAATTGAAAGAAACCTTGTTGGGAAAAAGCACGAATTCCAGTTTGGCCATCGGAGGAAGCAGTGGCGGCGACATGATATGTGAAGAAAAAAAAGCACATGTCGGGGAATTCTGCCGGAGCATCTGTGGAGATGTGATCTTCCGATTGAAATAAGTTCGCAGTGTAGATGATGACCTCCACATTCTGCTGTTTCCGCCTACTCACCCGACTCAATCCTCTCCCCTCTCTTTTAAGTTTTATTACGGAGTATAACAACATATGACTACCCTTAAACCCGTGTATGCATGTGTGGTTTATAAAAAAGGGCAAATTCTCATGGAAGACCATCTTCTAATGGAGACGGGTTAAATATAGTCATTTTAACGATAAATGTTACCATGTGGAAAACAATCTTTTATAGCTTAGAAAAATGGTGATAGTAAAATTTTGTCTCAAATGGGTCACATTTCCTCGTCTTCAGCAAAAGACGAAATGTCACCGTTTTCAGCAAGACTTATTGAAAAGAAAAAAAGGCACGCTAAATGACGTCGACAAATTAGTAAAAAGAATGTCGGCAATTACGCTCTGTTATTTTGGACTAAATTGAATTGAACTAAATTTAATGGAGCTGCACTGAACTGAATTTAACTTAACTTAACTTAATTGAACTAAATGATATTTACCATCTCATTCCACTATAAGCCTTCAGCAATAATGTAACAACCCGAAAAGTACCCAATTTGCTTAAGCAATAGCTTATGGATACTTTTCAGTAGAACTTAAGTTTTTAATATAGGAATTTTTGTTCCGAGTCGTATTTTGAAATTCCGCGTTCGTATTTGGAATTTTTGAGAGATTTCATGAAAAGACCGTTTTTGGTCATCTTTGACTTTTCTTGACTTTTAAACCGTCTTTGACTTTTCCTTGACTTTTTAAAGTCGTCATTGACTTTTTATTTATTTTTAAGTCGTCTTAAACTTTTCTGAACTTTTAAGCCATTTTGACTTTTTCCGACTTTTTAGTCGATTTTGACTTTCGTTGACTTTTCCCGACTCGTCTTGCGATTTTGAAGACCGAAATTTTATTTAAAAAAATAATATTTTTGATTTATTTTTATTTAGATTTATTAAGATTTATCATAATTTAATATAATTATTTTGAATTTATTCGGAATTTAAAGAATAACTTTTACGGTTTTTAATCGAACGTCATTTAACTATTCCCGACGCATCGTAATGCGCGCAACAAAATCGAAACTCGACTTTGGCATGAGTCACCCGCGCGTGTCATCGCTTTCCACTCACCATTAGATATTTTATTTATTTTGATTAAAATAATCAAAATATCTAGATATTTAATTACTTTATCGATCCGTCAACGGAAATTACGCAAATCGAGCAAAAACAGACCCGATGATCACCTTACCCACACGGCTCACCCTCTCCTCTAATAGACTTTGATATTTTTATTTCTTTTGATTAATATATCATAATATCTAGATATTATTTTACTTTATCGATCAGTTAACGAAAACTACGCAAAACGCTCGAAATCGGACCCGACAAGCTCAACATCACACGGCTCCCTTACCACTCTTAAGCCTTGATATTTTCATTATTTTTCACTACAATATCATAATATCTTTGATATTTAGTTTAAATTAACTTTATCGTTAATTATCTTTTATCGTTTACCGTAAAATAATTATTAAACGCGAGTCAATTACGTAACAACAATTTCAAAACTCGACATCTATTTTGGCCTATATGTACACGGCTCAACCCACTCCACTTTACTCACCAACAACTTTTCATCTTTCAACAAATCAAATAAAGATCAAAACATCACTTTATTTAATCGTTCTTCGTGTTCTTCATCGTTCATCAATCGTTCTTCATCGTTCTTGAGCAAAACCTCCATAAATCCTTCATTTCTTAATTAAATCCTTCCTAATTTATATTTCTAGGATCTCCTCTTCGCTCTCCATCTTCTAGTACGGTTTATTTTCAATTCCGTCAAGATCGTTTTCAACATTTAATTATGGAAAATTAAGTTTAAGTTCTAATAATTGTTTTTCTTGTTATTTCTTATAGGGGAAGAGTTTGAAGACGAATTTGGAGACTCTTATATTTTGGGTGAAGACTAGTAGAAGGGTTTCTTAATTATTACTTCTTATTATTTTTGTGCTAAGTGATTTTGGCTAGCTAAGGTAACAATTCCGATTTACTCGACGAATTAATGTCACATAGCCTTAGTAGGTTTTAGTTTATGTTCATGTTATGGTTATTTAGGATTTGAGTTAGTAATATAGCCTTTAGTTTTATTTATTTGGATTTTGGTTCATCTTTATTTTTGGTTCATGTTTTTATGATTTATGGATTTTTAGTTAGTAATATGTTAAGTAGTAATTATTATGTTGTGTTATGATTTTTGATGATTTTTATGTTGTATGGAATTTTTATGTTGTTTTATGATTTTTGATGATTTTTATGTTTTATGGAATTTTATGTTGTTTTATGATTCTTGATGATTTTTAAGTTGTAGGAAATTTTATGATGATTTAAGTGTTCTTGATGATTTTTAAGTTGTAGGAAATTTTTATGATGATTTAGTGTTCTTGAAGAATTTTAATGATTTTTACTAAGTTATGATTTTTTTTATGTTGTTTATGAAATTTTAACAAGTTTAGTGTTCTTGAAGAATTTTAATGATTTTTACTAAGTTATGATTTTTATGTTGTTTTAGTGTTCTTGACAAATTTTGATGATTTTTAATAATAATGATTTTTGTAAGGATGGATGTTAAAATGGTTGTTTGATGATTAAAACAAGTTGGAAATGATTTTGGTGGTGTTTGTTGGTGAACCGTGGGGAAGGGGCTGAACCGGGTCCAAACCAGACCGGTCCAGGCCGGTTCAGACCCGGTCTGGGTTGGTCCATGGTGGGTCCGGGTTTTGGTCTTTGGGTTGTGTCGATGTTTGATTGATTGGTTGTTGTTTTGACGGGTTTTAAATATGTTAAAGCATGCGGGAAATATTAGGAAAACGGTTTTTAGAAAAAAATCAAAAAGCCAAAACAGCCCAAATCAGGCCGTGAGGCCCAAAACAGGCCCATGTGGGTCCGGCCCAATCAGCCCGTGGGTCCCCCTTGGGACTTGTGACGGTTTTTGAGTTATCGTCATTTTTATCGTGTTTTGTAATATTTAGCAAGTGGGAAATATTAATAAGTAAAATATTTAATTAAAAAGGTTTTCATAAAATTATTATTTCTCACATGTTAGAAATTATAATACGAGATTAGTTTACGTTGAAATCATTTAAGTCAAGCGGGTTTTTTTGGTATAATATGATAATTCACATGTTAGAAGTTTTATTAAAATAACATGTAATGAATATGTTGATTTTATGTCTATGTGATAAAGACTCTGTTTCTAGCCGGTTTGATCCAACGGGTTTGGTCAAACTAAGATCTAGTCAGCCCCGATTTGACTGATGACCCGTCGCGGGACTCGGGTCGGGGATTTGTCTTCAAGTGAGGTTGTATTTAATTATGAATTAGCCTTAGTAGATATGAGGCGATATGATATTTGATTATTATTGATATGCAATTAGTCACATGATAGGATGTTTTTCCCGTGACTGTTTAATTATATGGTTGGTGTCGTGTTGACTAAGTACCCATAGAGAATTATGGATATATGGCGTCTTGACCATTCTAATTCTAAATGAGTAGCTTGGACCATGACATTGATAGGCCCGTACTATCTTTAACGAGCATACGGAGTTTGCCGCTTGATAGCTTTTGTGTCTCGGCTTGGTGGGTTTATATCCAAGTCGGGGCATGGTTGCCTAATCCGTTTTGGGGTTGGAACCAGCTTAAGTACTAGCCATCTCTGCTTAGGGGGTCGCCTAGTAGAGTTTCTCATAGACGGTTATGTCATGGGCCGGGGAACGGAATAGCTGTTGTCGCTAGGTCTGATCAGTCTAGGACTAGGATGTTTTCCTACCTTGTTGTATAGCCTCGAGTTACAGAAGTCGACTATTGACTGTCCTAAGAACTTATGCCTGTTTGTAGAAGTATTTGTCTTTCATGTATGTTATTCTTGAGTTCTAAAGGTGAAGTGCAAGCCGCTAGATATTAGAGTTTGGATTAACGGTTGTTAACATGACTTTCACATGATTACTGTTGATTCGGTTTGAGTGTTCACGGGCCATGTTACTTGGTAACCCCGCTGAGCCAGCTCCAGTTCCCTACCTCGAGTTATATTTTAATTACCGAATTCACATGATAGCTTTCATATGCTAGGTTATATGTTAGTTAACTGTTTCATAACATGAGAAGCATATCATATATGTTAAGGTGTTGTATTCTCTATATACATTGCTTTTATGTTTTTCATGTTTCATTAAACTCGACATTTCGTGGCTGGGAGAACTCGGAGTTACTCCCCACTGACTGTGGCTTCCGTGTTTATATTTAATGCGGTCGAACAGGTGGTGTGCATATTTGGGGTACATGGACGAGCTAGCGAGTGAAGTTTTACCTTGGACCTATATTCGGTTCATAGTTTGTATATTATTATACACTAGTTTATTTCAGTATTTATACGGGAGATATGTCTCCCGTCTTGTATATTTATTTTGTAGAATATTATTTCGTTTTGTAACGAACCTTTTTATTATGTAATGACACCTTCGTTATATATTCGTATCTTGTATGTATTTAAATATTTTTTTTTCTTTCCGCAAATTTGAGGGTGTCACAAATAATAACAACAATAATAATAATAATAATAATAATAATAATAATAATAATAATAATAATAATAATAATAATAATAATACCGGTAGGAGCCTTTAGCAAGACATTGCCAACTAAATGAGACCGTTACTATGACGAGTAGATGTGTTGTTTAATGTTGTTATGTGATGAGGGATTGTCGCGCACCCCTCGACCAAACAGTATTTATAAGACTCAATACCAAACTAATGAATGTAGTAGGGTAAGGACATCGATCCAAAGAGACGGTAACGATTGAGGTATCAGTTTCGGTTAGATTTAGTCTAGCCGATCAAGTTGATGAGTTTGAATAATCTAAGAATAACTAAAGCGAGAAAGGAAAGATTAAAAAGCAAGTAAATGACTGATTACGGGAGTTAGGGGTAGTTAGGGAGTCGAGTCCAATCGCTAGTTTTTAGGGTGAGACGGTCACCTAACCTACAATAGAGGGTAAGATAAAGGTCAAGACGGTCTCTCGATCCAACCAAGTCCAACTAACCCTTGACTCATTTTCCTTAGTCAAGTAAGTCATCTAAAATTGTTGGAGCTAGTGTCCTCCACAGTGAGTGCAATAACATAAATAAACCTCTGTAGGTTCACAGGGTATACTTTGTATAATAATCAGTTAATTAACGTTTATCAATAACGGTTGGCTTGCTAGATAAGTTTGACGTTATTGTCATACAGATGGCGGTGATCAACTGGTCCCTAAAAGGCACACCTATAGGATGTGTTTGAGAGATGTGATTATTTGAGAAAATAATCATATTGATGCCCTATTATATGACTAAAAGGTTAGTCAGTGTATTTGACTAAAAGGTTAGTCAATGTGATGATGAGACAATTATTTAATAATGATTAGATAAAGTTAGCTGAGACGAATTAACTGTAATTCGTAAAATTGAATATAAAATGTTATATTTAATTGTTGTATATAATGTAAGCTAATTAAACATAAACCGTTATAATTAATTGGCAAATTATAAATATACGGATATTTATAATTAATGATGTATTATAATGTCGGTCCATGTAAAATGACGATTATAATACATTACATTATATTGGAAGCTAAAATGACCGAAACAAAGTGTCCAGATACACTCGGGTTTTTCCGGTCAATGGGTAGTTATTTGAGGAGACTAAATCTCCTCATATAAACCTAATGAGCCGTGAGAATTGAAAAAAGAGAAGAGAAAATTTAGATTTGATTTTTCTAACCTAATTTCTCACTACTGCCTCCATCATTCACACAGAGACAAAAGTTAACAGTAACTTTTGACAAAAACACAAAACAAAAGGTTAGCAGTAACTTTTGAAAACTTCTAGCAACACAAGGGCATTTCTCATACAGTCTTGGGTGCAACGATTAGGAGGATATCTACCTTGATATCTCTGTTCTTTACGCCAAATTGCTAGGACCGGAGGTTGATTTCTAAATCTCTATTCCTTTTCTTGTTTTCGTTTATGTCTAGCATTATCAAGTTATTACTTTTTTTGTTATAATCCTATAATAATTGTATTGTGGTAATACCGATTTCCCACAAGTGGTATCAGAGCATAGGCTACGAAATTGTTTTAATTTGATTTCATAAACCGAATCAGTTTTTTCCGCTGTGTGTTTGCCTCGATCGAGGGCTTGATTTGCTCGATCGAGTAGTTTTTGTGAGTTTTTGTCTCGATCGAGTACTCGTGTTCACTCGATCGAGCAGTTTTCTCAATTTTTTGGTCGATCGAAGGGTATGTTCGCTCGATCGAGGACTTTAGTGTCTCGATCGAGTAATGTGTTTACTCGATCGAGGTCCCTGTTTGTCGACTAGGAAGAATTAGTCGATCGAGTAAACAGTATACTCGATCGACACGTTTTCTTTACGATCGAGAGACTTAATTGGTTAATTTCTTCTTGATCGAGTACTTTACAGAATCGTATTTCCTTTCGCATTCGTTTTCATTTAGATTTATTTTGTTATTTTTAATCTGTTAAAATAACATACAATAAATTAGTAGATGTTTTAATTTAATAAAGATTAGATTAAAATGAAAATGGAAATGATGTTGAATGTGTTTATCATTTGAAAGGATATTAATTTTTCCCTATTTTGTCGATAAGGACCGTTTTGCTAAAAAAAAAAAATTGCCGAAAAATTTATGCTGAAAAAAATTTATGTTTTTTTTCCTTTGCTGTATTCAAAGTTTTTTGGGCCTTTAATTGTACATTATTCGGATTGTGTATAATTAATGTGAATCGGTTCACATATGCTTAATATCTTACATTTTAAAGCAGTTTGAAATGTTTAGGATAGTTCATTTTATCAGTAAAATGAATCGGGATTGTAATTAATGTGGGTAATTACTGAATCACCACATAATTATAATCTATGTTAAAGGGTGGTTTGGATAATAAAACATCGTAATAAATGTATTATGTCTTGTATGTTTTATTTTAGTTGGTGCTTTTATAATGTGTTTAGATTGTTTGAATGAATTTTTAACGTATTTTTACAATCAGTTGTAACTTAGTGTGGCCTTAGTAGATTGTGTTACCGTAATGATGGTAACATAGTCTTGGATGTATTTTGAGATCTTGAATCTCCATTATTTTTAGTTTTGGGTTTTGAAATTAGTATGTAATAAATAGGATCTATGTAATTTTATTTGTTGTAATTTCAAAGAAGACTAAAGATAGAGATTGGAGCTCACTCCCGCTACATGGACCAAGAAGGGTGATAAAGTCAAGCTTCGAGGGTCCAATCTGTTGGAATCCAAGTTGTATTTCATACTTTTTGGTAGGATAGGCCACACTAGGACATGTTTTTTTTACGTTTTTCATTCTCGTTTGCTTTCCATCACATGATAGATAATTGCATCATATTCCGCCTAAACCAAACCACCTAAATATGCATGAAAATGATTCATATAGATTGAATATTTTTAATCATGGACATACAGATGTCACTCGCTTTTAGGACCATCACCTTAGTTAAATCATTCTCGAGTTGCTAGACATTCGTTCACTTAAAATGAATTAAAGTTAAGATGATGGGACATTCCCCTATAAATAAAATTGAGACTAGTCTTTATAGGGAAAACTAATATGAGCCCCTTCTTCGTCGGAAGTCATAATATGACCCCTTCTACGTTGGGTAAGTAGTGAGTGTTGACCTATTTTATCTCAACATTATAGTACGAGTAATATCTCGTGATTATGATGGACTAAAGATAGAATTTACAGAAATTTATCGACCAGGAATTCTAAAAGTAGAATTAGCCAAGAGGTTGGCTTATCAATTTACAGAAATTGAGTCTTGGGATCATTTATATAATTCTTGAGGGAGGTCAATTGTATAAATGCTCGAGTCATCGAATTAAACAGTTCTTCATTAGACTCAAATTTAAAACGATGAAACTTATCATATTTATTTTCTTTTTCCACAGTCATATATTCAGATATAACTGCTAATAACAAAATGGTTGGCCATACTGATGACCCAATGCCAAGTGCCACGCTCGGACGTGAGTCCTGGCTTAAGCTTTTCATGGACACTATGAATCAATCAACGAGACTGAAGAATAACGGGTCCAACTTTGCGGACTGGGAGGCGGCATTACGGAATGCTGCCATTGCTGACGGTAAGCTCAAGTACTTGACTGAGCCACTACCGCCAAACCCAGGCCCCAATGCAGGAGCAAATGAATCACTTGCTTATAGTGATTTCGTAATGGAGGCGGGTGCGATAAAGAACGTACTCATCTTTTCAATGGAATCAAATTTGCAAAGGCGATTCATTGCCCAAGGTGCAAACAAGATTTTCACCACGCTCTCTAACGAGTTCTCGAAAGCTCCGAGGATCGTTAGCTATGAGCATACCTGTCGCTTCTTTGAAGCGAAACTCCAGAAGGGCCAAGCAGTTAGCCCACACATTCTTGACATGATTGAGAATGTCGAGAAACTGGAGGCACTTGGTTGCAAAATCGATGAGAAGATCGTCATAGACCGCGTTCTTCATTCACTTCATGATGGTTTTGCCCTTTTCAGGGCAAATTACTATATGAATGATATGAAGAAGAGTCTTCATCAGCTCCACTCACTCCTTGTACAGACAGAGAGTGATCTGAAATTGAGTGGGAGTCTGAAACAGGACGTTCTCATGATTGCCAACAAGGGCAAAGGTAAGGGCAAGGCTAAGGCCAACCTAGCTGTAGGGAAGCCAAAATTCAAAAAGCCAGGGCAAGGCAAGAGTGGGCCTGGTGAGACTAGCGGTAGCTCACAAGGCAAGACAAAGAGCGATGAAGGTAACGTGGAGTGCCACCATTGCCACAAGCTTGGGCATTGGAGGAGGAACTGCCCTCGTGTACCGTGAGGACATAAAAGCAGGTCGCGTCTCTCCTGTTGGTATGTCTTCTTCTTTTATTCATATGATTGAGATTAACCATGCAAGTTTCGGAACTTGGGTACTAGATACTGGTTGTGGTTCTCATCTGTGCAATCATTTGCAGGGCCTAAGAAACATCACAGCTCTCGCAAGGGGTGATGTGGACCTGCGAGTGGGGAATGGAGCAAGAGTAGCTGCCGTTTCAATGGGAACATATGTAATCCAACTCCCGAGTGGATTTGAGTTATTTCTGAATAACTGTTACTATGTACCCAGTTTATCTAAGAACATTATTTCAGTTTCCGTACTTGATAAGGACGGCTTTTCGTTTGTAATAAAGGATAATAGCTTTATTTTCTCTTTAAACGAAATGATTTATGGTAAAGCAGTTTCCATGAATGGGATTTATGTTTTAGATCAAACCACAGATATAATGCATGTGAGTAGTAAGAAAGCAAAGGTTGGTGACAAAGATCAAACCTATTTATGGCATTGCCGTATGGGACACATAAATGAAAAACGCGTGAAGAAGCTCATTGACAATGGGACTATCTCCCCATTTGACTATGAATCTTTTGGCACGTGTCACTACAAGAATCAGCTCTTGCACCGACCGCACATTCCGACCGCTTTTTAAAGCGGTCGGTAACTTTGATTAGCGACTGACATCGGTCGGTAATTTAATTTTGGTCGCTACAATTACCGACCGATTGATAATCGGACGGTGTCGAGAATTATTCGGTCGGTAAGCCTACAAAATACCGACCGATTGGCCTTTTTTACCGACCGACTGACCAATCGGTCGGTACTGGGTCAGATATCTAAAAACAAATCCGACTATCCCTCATTCTATTATCACTCACTCACTCTCATTCTAACCCCTTCCCCAAACCCGACGACCCCATACCCAACGACCGCCCGCCTTCCTCCACCTGCCGCCTCTCACCTGCCGTCGCTTGCCGACCACCACCGTTGCCGCCATCCCCTCCTTTCTCAACAACCACCTTCTCTCTTCTAGTAACTTGATAAAGGTATGATTTTCTCTTAATTCTTGTGTTTATAGTTGTTTTAATTGTGTTTATGTTTGTTTTTACCCTTAATTTTATGTTAGAATTTGATTATTTGTTGTTATTAGAATGAAATTTAGAGTTGTATAAGTTAGGGTTAAGGTTAAGTTAAATTGGGGGTTTTTTTAATTTGATTAGATTGAAGTTGGGTATATGATGTATTTGTATGTTTGGGTAGTAAATTTGCAATTATATTTTGGTATTGATTAATTTGATGCTAGTATGTTCAAGATTTTAGTAAATTAAAGTATGAGTTATAATCAATTATTGTGTTTTGTGTTGTTTTATTAGTGTTTAAGATAGTTTTTTACACATAATTTTATGTTAGGATTGGTTAGTTGTTGGGTATTGAATGTAATTTTAGAATTGTTTAGGTTAGGGATAAGGGTAGTAAATTTGCAATTATAATTTTGTATGATTGAAATTTGATTATGTTAGAATATATAATTGTTAGTAGTAGAAATATGTGGTTAGTAGTAGATAGTATTCATGTTGTTAGTAGTAGATATATGTTGGACTTTGGTTGTGAAATTGAATGTTGGTTAAATTTGGTAGTTAGAAATTTTATGTTGGTAGTATAATTTGATTAGTTGGTTAAAATTGGTAATACGAATTAGTATTTAGATTGCCTATTTAGTAAGAATGTAGATTGTCTCAATTAGTTGTTGGATTGCCTAATTATGTTATATTTATGTATTTATATAGATTTGTAATGAAGAGGGTTGAACGAGAATGGATGTATGAAAGGGTTGATGCTAGGAAGATGGTTAAGTATGAGTTTGTATGTGGGGTGAATAGTTTTCTTGAATATGTTAAAAGTCGAGATGAATTTAGGAATTCACAACTAATTAGATGTCCATGTGTAAAGTGCAAAAATTTGAAATACTTGAGTGAATTCGTGGTACAAGAACACCTTATTAGTAAAGGTTTTACGGGAAATTATTATGATTGGGTGTGTCATGGTGAGCCTTACTCCTTGAAAATAACAAACAATGTACCAAACATTACTCAATCTCCCATAAGAGGACCATATCGAGAGATGGTAATAGATGCCTTAGGTGACCGTGCATTAGAACATATGGAGGAACCCCCTATTGGTGAAGAGGAAACTCCACACCCTCAGTTGAAGAGTTTTTTTGATATGTTAGATGCGGCGGAGAGACCTTTATATGAGGGGAGTGATGTGTCGGTGTTACAAGCAGCTGCAAGGGTTGTTAACATAAAATGTGAGCACAACTTATCGCACAAATGTGTAGATAAGATTGCTTCCTTGATTGAGGATGTTATACCTCGGGGAAATGTGATGACCCGCACCTATTATAACACCAAAAAATTGCTCAAAGCTCTTCAACTACCCTATCAAAAAATTCATTGTTGTAAGGACGGGTGTATGCTCTTTTGGAAAGAAGATGTGTCGCTTGATAAATGTAAGAAATGTGGCAAAGATAGGTACAAGCCAACACCATCAAGTGGGAGGAAAATACCTGAAAAAGTCCTATTCTACCTTCCTATAGGTCCAAGATTACAACGGCTTTATGCTACTAGAAATATTGCGGAGGCTATGAGATGGCATGAAGAAAACCCTCGTGTACAAGGGACATTTGCCCACCCAAGCGATAGTGAGGCTTGGAAGCATTTGGACAAAATGTTCCCGGAATTTGCTAGTGAGCCTCGAAATGTCAGACTTGGGTTGTGCACAGATGGTTTTACACCGTACGGCCAATTTGGGAAAAAGTATTCATGTTGGCCTGTAATTCTCACTCCTTACAATCTACCACCATGGTTGTGCATGAAAAAACCATTCATGTTCCTTTCATTGATTGTTCCGGGGCCGGATAATCCTAAAAGTCACATAGATGTCTTCTTACAACCTCTTATCGAAGAGTTGAAAGAGTTGTGGGAGGTTGGTGTACCCGCTTTCGATGTGTCCAAGAAACAAAATTTTCAACTCAAAGCCGCTCTTTTATGGACAATCAATGACTTTCCAGCTTACGGCATGCTTTCCGGTTGGGCCACGGCCGGCTTCCTTGCATGTCCTTATTGTATGGAAGAAACAAAATTATCGAAGAGTTAGTATTTGTAATTTGAAGTTAATGTTTGATTTGGTTTTATTAAAGGCGCAAGATAAGGGGGGTGTAGCCCCTAATGCAGTGGAGCTATTTCTTGATAGCCATATGAGAATGGTTGATGGTGAGGAGCAATGGAGTCATCCAACTGCCCGAGCTAGATATGTAAGTATTACTACATTCGAAATTTCATTTTTACATTTGTGTTAGGACTTCCGATAGGCGCTTTTTTATTTTCTAAGGACGATAGATGAGTTATTTACAACTTTCTTTTTGACAATGTAGCAAAATTTTCAAAGGATGATAGCCGAGCTTACGGAGCAAGGACTTCCGATTGACGTTAACAAGGTTTGGTACGATTCGGTGAATGGATACAAGAAGGGCCAAGTCTTTGGTTTAGGGACCGCCGCCTCACTATATTACACTCCCCCGGCGTCATCATCGTCGACAGGTAAATCTTCCGCCTCCCAACAATATATCCCGGGTGTTCTAACTCAATCAATTCAAGCCCGTGAGAGGGAAGTCGAAGAGTTTAGGAAGTATAGAGAGGAGATGCAACAAAGGGATGAACTTTACGTGAAAAATCAAGAAGAACTAAGGCAGCAAATCACGGCAAGTCAAGCCGCTACTATGCGTGAACGGGAAGAAACAAGGCGCCAAATTGAGGCCGTAGCCAAACTGCTTGAATCCCAAACCCAATACCGATGCAACAATAACATATTTGATTTACCGACTAACCCAAATAACGATAACCCCGGTGGAGGCGGAAGTGGTTTTCAAGTGTAAGGTACTTGGTTGTGTAAGACAGGGTTAATTGTAATGTAAACTTTAGTAGTTTGTTGTATAAGACATGGTTATGCTAGTTAATGTAAACTTTAGTAGTTTTTAATGTAAACTTTAGTAGTTGTAAGACTTGTAATGTAAACTTTAGTAGTTTCTAATTTGAAAGACGGTTTCTGGTTTCAAAAAATTGTGTACGAACGCATTTGTTTATATTTTGAAAAATTTGCAGGAAATATAGCAAATGGGGGAAAATAAGAAGCAAAATCACCCAAATCATTCACAATGAATACCGACCGACTCTTACATTTTACCGACCGACTCAACAATTTACCGACCGAATACATACCAATACCGACCGATTGCCGTCTGAATAGTTCCTGATTATTTTTGGTCTAAAAATGACACCGACCGAAATGGTCCTAATACCGACCGACTGTCGGTCGGTAATCACCGACCGATTTGCTTGTTACCGACCGACTGGACATTTACATTGACCAAGTCAATGTGTTTTAGTACCGACGGATTTTCTCTCCACCGACTGATTGATCGGTCGGTATGTTTCCGACCGATTTCAAATCGGTCGGTAAGAAACATTTACCGACCACAATTACCGACCGATTTTTTTCGGACGCCAAGGAAGGGAAAACGGTCGGTAAGAAGTATTACCGACCGATTTTCACTTTTAGCGACCGCTAAAAACGGTCGGTACTAGACCTGATTCTTGTAGTGTGTGAATCATGTCTCATAGGCAAAATGACTCGAATTTCCTTCAAAGGTGTTGGAATGCGCGCTGCTGACCTATTAGGACTCATACATACTGATGTGTGTGGACCTATGTCAATCAACGCTAGAGATGTCTATAGATATTTTATCACTTTCACGGACGATTTGAGTAAGATATGGATATGTCTACTTAGTGAAGCATAAAAGTGAGTCCTTTGACAAGTTCAAGGAATTCCAGAATAAGGTTGAAAACCAACTGGATAGAAAGATTAAAGCACTACGTTCGGATCGTGGTGGCGAATATCTTTCGAATGAGTTTGATCAACACCTCAAAGACTGTGGTGTAGTACTACAGTTAACTCCACCTGGAATA
>JAIUZE010074028.1:0-39571 GCA_022085475.1 Heliosperma pusillum
GAAACAAGAGCAAATTTAAACCCAGTTCACAAAGATTAAGAAAAATTAGCACAGACATGAGTTGCCACGGCGAGTGTGTCGGCGTCACATCATAACCCAATTTCCCCTCTTTCCAATTTGTGTATAATGTAGTATAATGGACACCTGAAGTTTTCTAAGTTGATGAGGGTATAGGCGTGTAGTGTTATTCGCGGTCCTGACAGTTGCTTTCCGTTCTCGTTTTTGTCGTGCATAACAAAGAAGATCAATGAAATTACTTATCCCACCATTGATGCAGCAATGCCTAGTTAATCATGGGCACAAGACCACACTCTTCCCCTGATTGACCAACTATTCAGATTTTCTATTCTAAGATCTTATTCAGCACAAAAACAAAAGATGAGAACTTTTACGTACCTTTTATAATCACAGGACTCAAGGCGCAGAAACTTGAGATAATCAGAGTAAGAGAGTGATATTAGGCTCCTGCAATAATCCAATTTTGTAAAGAAGATCAGTCCTACTATACTCCTCATAATTATTACTCTCAATCTCAAATTCACTGGCAAAAATTAGGTTTTCTGCAAAGGATTTCATACCCGATTATTGTAAAAAAGTAATCTACATACCATCCATCAAATATTACAGCAGAATGCTCAAACTTATGTGTTATCAAGAAAAAACCATAAAATGAAAAACCTAGTACTGTAAACCTTACTAAAACCATACACAGAAATACAACCACCAAAGCCCTAATTTGATAAATAGGAAGAAACATGTGTTAATCGAAGGATTTCATACCCAATCTCCATGGTGTCGTTGTTGATGCAATTAGCTTGGTACCTTAAAATAGATGAGAAAAGTTGTTAATTGAACGATTCCGTACCCTTTTTTTTAAGGATTACAAAACATTCAATACTTACCTAAAAAAATCAAGATCAAAAAGATAAATAAAACCCAAGATCGAACAGCAAAACGCTGTATCCCATCACCAAACCATATCATATTTCCTTCTGAGGCTGCATGCTAATTCTCCTACCAAGTACCAACTCAAATACGGAACACAACCAAAAAGCAAAACTCATTTAATATAAATGCTAAACATACTCACATGGATCTCAGTTTTGTTAGGCCGCCGATATCACCGCTCAGTTTCTCTTGAAGTGCCATTGTAGATAGCCCCCTGATATCATTAGTTAGTTGAGTTAAAATCCTTAAGTGTTGTCTATATACATAGACAAAGTGGCTGACGCGAAAGAAAATTTTCTGACAATGTAATCATTATTGAATTGTTGCATGTTTCAATGTAATCATACCGACAATATACAGCGTGACAACTCTAGAGGCAACAATGTTGGCTAAGTAATGGTCGTTATTTAAACCGCAAAATGCAGGTCACGCCGCCGAACAAACAATCATCAAGATGATATGTAAAAAAACCGAACCAAAGAAATTAATTACCTGCTAGTTGGTTTGAGATTCGAGTCTGAAAATGATAAAATCATCTCAGCTGTCAAATAAGAGAAAATTAAAACACTTTGTAAGATAATTGTTGAATTAGATCAAAGCAATTGATAATTAATGTTTTGCACAATGACCAACAACTCATGCCCAGGAAACAATAGCAAATTAAAACCCATATACAAAGATTTATTTAGGAAAAGTAACCGGATATCCTCCGACGCCAGCAGCATTGCGACAACGTCAGTAGTGTCACACCAGAAAATTAGATGGTGAAATATACCTCAATGTCTCTTTAAGCAAGCGGGGTAGAGCAATCCATCATTTGTATCCAAGCCGGACCTTCATCCTTGACCTCCATAATTAAATCAGTACCATCCAGAGCAGGAATCTCCTAACCTTTGGGCTGGGATAAACTGAAATCAACAAGCAAAATACCGTTTTCATCACCTAATTCGAAACTTGTAAGATATAGTACCACATGTCAAAGATGTTATATTCATAGGCATTTCAGACCTACCACATGTTAAAGTAGTGAAATTCATAGGCAAAAACAGGAATAAGGATGAAATCTCCATGTATAGCTTTTCTTCTTCTACATTCATGGAGAACAACAACATAGCAATTATTGTTCTTTTTAGGATGAGAAAGTATACAGAATGAAACATATTACTATTTTTTTTTAAAGAGGAGCGCTTGAATCCATTTGAGAGGACTTGTTCCTCTAATTAGTTAATCTCAAACCCTCGAATTTGTTTAGGGTTCATTAAACATAACAATAGATCCTAATTGAGTTGAAAATATGACAAAACAACAAAACTCATTGTAGTAATAACTCAAGGAAAAGACGCTTGAAACCCAGATCAATCCTTAACCCAATACATAATACCAAACATATCAAATTCCATGAACAAATTAAATCAAACCAAACATAGAATCATGAGGAACTAATCGCAATAAAGTATAATGAAAATCACAGAAAAAGACTATATTTGTATGTCATGAAAATCAAAACCTCTTAATTTTGAATCCGGATAGGATATAATGAAAATAAAATCACCTTTTTATCCGAAGACTGTCGATGATGATCTTCTTAGAGAAGGAGTCTCTTCATCAGGAAGCATCAAGTTTAATTTAAGACGCAAATGTGGGGTTGAAGGTGAAGGAAAATCAGGAATCATCAAGTTTTGTAAGGAATAATTGAGGTAAGAGGCTAAGAAGAGGGGAAGGTAAAAGTATTACTGTATTAGTGGGTGTCTATACGCTGCGCTTTGAATACAAAATGAGCAAATTGCTGCTCTCCGGTACTGTTCATTATGAACAGTACTATAGCTTAGCCACTTTTTTATAAGGGGGATAGATATGGGAGCCCATGGTAAAAGGAATAGAAGAATGAGTCAAATATTTGCTTCTAATTATGGCATGAGAAGCCATTGAATTCTTATTCAGAAGTAACTTCAAGATTAACTTGGCACTTTACGCCTTAATGAGCGTCCGGGCAGTTTTGATTTCAAGGCCACCAAGAGCGAGAGACTGGGTAACCAAATCCCACTGAGAGAGGTGGAGCTTCTTAGAAGAATTGAATGTCCCACCCAATTCCAACATTTAATTTTTGTATAAATAGAATATCTATTTCACCCCTCCCTAGTTAAGGTACGTAGAGGTTGTTTGGTACGGGGTAATAAGAAAAGGGAAAGAGAATGATACCCCTTGTTTTCCTTAGTTGATGTTTGTTTGTCACTTTTTTTGTTTCCCTTTACCCCAAACTTAGAGTTAAACGACCTCAAACTCATGTGACTTGATTCCCCCACCCCCAAGGGTTTGAGATTTGTTACCCTGAGCCACCATCTACAATCAACTAATACCATCTCACTTCCATGTCATCTCTCACCTCCTACCACCATGCCCACAAACCCCCGCCCCCTAAACCACCAGCCCCACTAACCCCTCACCCTCGCAACCACCATTTCCACCGCCCCAACCATATCAGATCTCCGCCACCCCCAAAACGCCCACCCAGCCACCGTCGTCTGCCGCGTCTTATCTAACTGCCGCATAAATTCCATGAAAATTTTGAACCGGAAAGTGCTTGTATACTGGATTTGTCGTTGCCAAAAAAGCGTTGGTGGTCGATTCTAGCGGTGGTGAACTATTTTGGAGGTGGTGGGGCCAGTTTCGCTGGTGGTGCTAGTGTTTTAAAGTGAGGCGTGGTTGTTTAGGTGAGGTATGAGACAAATTTTTGGTGGTAGTATAGATGGTAGTTGTGTACGGGAGACTTTTCTCATTCCCTTCATTTAATTACCAAACAAGTGACTAGATTAACACAAATTCTCATTTGTGACTGGCACTTTTCGTCACAAGCTTGTGACGGAGCAAATGTGACCATTTTTATGGAAAATTTAACCATTATATGACTGTTAACATTTTATGGATGATTACTTTTTATCATAAAATGGTCACATTTAGTCCGTCACAAGCTTGTGAGCTTGTGACCGTCACAAGCTTGTGACCGTCACAAGAGAGACCAACTGCTAAATTAAAGGGAATTCATTTTCTTTCCTTTTAATACCCTTTCTCGTTTACTTTCCCTTTCCCTAGTTGTAACCAAACGGCCCCTTAATATCCAAACTTTTTATTTGATATATAGTGATTTTATATTTGCTTTTCTTGAGGTAATGACCCTTACAATTTTATAGTTTCCTTTTATTTTGATTAATTGTACACATTATTTTGGAGATTTTTAAAAATCACACACACACATATAGATATATGGTTACAATGATGCAAAGGGTTTTTGATAACTATCACCTTTGTAATGCAACGACGTTATAAAAACAATTACTAATTTTTATTTTCTTTTAAAACTACCACCATATTATTTGGTTTGGGTTGAAAACATTACCAAATTTTCTCTTTACCCTAAATATGGCATGTTCATTTTAATTTTTCACTCATTCATTTCGTGCCATTATAACACTAGAACTCAACTTTACCTTTCCTCTCAATTTGAGGAAAACTTAGTAACTTTTTTTCATTTTATAAACTCAATTTATCTAAGCAATTACTGCATAACCTACATTCATTATTCAATCTATACATAAATTTCTCTTTTTGAACCTTGCGTAATTCATTCTCTTCGGCTAAAGTCATACTTACAAGCATGTTATTTACCACTCTTTTTTTTCATCTAATTTACTTTATTTAATTTTGTTTCTTTACAATTTAGTAGCTGAATATAAAGTTGATTTTGGTTGTCGTGCTTAATATTACATTTTTGAAAAAATTAATTTATTAAACTTTAACTACTCTAATTTTTGAATATATAATTGGTTGATTTAATCTTTCTAGTATGGAGACCATTTTAATATAGACTTGAAGCTTTATTTTTGTGATTAATTTTACAAGGAATAAGGGTATAATTGAGTACATTGTACTACATACTGTGATTTTGAGTAGTAAATTTGTGACACCCCGCGATTTCGCAGTAAAGTAAACACATAGATTTGCAGCGGAAAACACGAGATTTTAAAAACTTTAAAAGCAAAACCGCGAATGCCACTATGTCACAAAACCAAAACTTAATTTAATAAATCTTTTATACAAATTGTATCTTAAATAAATACAAGGGACATCGACCCCTTGATAAAACACAGTTAAGATAATGAATAATATAAACTACACGCTAAGGGTGAATCGCTGTCAGTACAACGCTCGCTAGCTCACTCGCCACAACCCCATGCAAACACCAACCTGCAACCTGTTCATTCATTAAAAATGAATGCCACGGTCAGTGGGGAGTGGGGAGTAACTCAGGGTTCTCCCAGCCATATCACATCAAAACACACATAAAGAAGCATGTAATCATGTGTCATCATGCAAATCTATATATCATGCCGGATGTAAGAATAACATTATGATAATAACAATATACGAGTAAATAAAACCATCATCCATCATCATCATGCAATACAAGACTTGGGGAAGACTCCCCTTGACAACCATATAGAACACTAAGAACTTGCATATCACCATTAGCGACATATGCTTGAGAGGGTTTGGGACTCGACATACAAACCAATCATAGGCATCTAATCAATCAAGTATATAATCCATCATATGGTCAAACATAAGCCCACACACTCTCTCGGTAAATGGCACGCGCTAGCATCATGTACATAGCAAGTATGATCAAAACACGTCCACGGGATAAACGTTTCCCTGAACCCATACGCGATAAACGTTTCGTATATGAAAGACTCATTTCCTCCCGGTAGGAAGACGATAATAATACGGTCCTAGTCTAAACCTGGCCAGACTCTCGGAATAAACGTGTTCCGATTCGACATGCGTTAAACGTTTCGCATCCACGACTCAACAAACACAGAAGTCGAGTACCCCAAATTCGGTCACACTACACGAAAGAGGCGGAAAGAGCACAAGGATCATAATCAAGCGGTACGCTACATGCAATGAGACCACCTCGCAAGGATACAACATTTGACGGCCGGGTCGATCAACGCATTGCGTTCACCTCCCAACAACGTCGTCATATCCCCACTAAAACCTGCATACAAGCATCAAGGACACATCCCATCGCTCCGACATTCCAGTCTAACGAGGATGAGGTGTAACCGGGAAATGAGAGTTCAAAGCACTCAACAAGTAGTGTTCAAATCAAACACAAAAGGGTAAAACCGACTCAAGAGGAAACATATCAAAACCGTCACAAAAACATGTGATATAAGCATGTGAGATATCATATATTCTAAACATGAATATTTAATGTTATTAGGTAAGTTTGTAAGATAAACAAACCATACAAACTATTACATGTGAAGTCATATGGAAAAGAAATGAGAATAAGCTACAGGGGGTGCCAGCCGGTCAGGGGGACCGGCCGCCGGCTACCCGGCTAGCACTACAGCAACACGAAACAACAACATTTAATATACAGGGATCCCCAGCCGGTGGGTGTGACCAGCTGCCGACTACCCGACTGGGGTCAAAGGCTAAATGGAGAAATGGAGAAAAGAAGGAAGGGGGGAGTTCCAGCCGGTTGGATCGGCTGCCGGCTGAGCGGCTGTGACTCATACTCAAAGAAAAATGTTAACCAAAATATAGAGATGCCCAGCCGGTTGGTCGGCCCGGCAGCCGGTCGGCCGGCTGGGGCTCACAGGTACGAAAACGCAACATTCAACAACCAATATTCTAACTCATTCGATTCTCATTCAATCCTAACAACAATTATCAACCTCAAACCGCATTAAATGCATATTAAACATTACCAATCATTTGACAAGGTCAATTAAAGCACCTTAATGGCTCAACTCAAGTTCAAGCATCATAATTAAGCAGAATAATATAAAGAATTAATTTTCATATGTTATAATCATTCAAAAGCTCAAAAATAGTAAAACGGACGCCATTTGCTCATACGAATTCCAAATCAGGAAATTCAAAAGCCTAAACCACTTAATTTTTCGACGCCGATCAATCTGTCAAACTTTCATAGCCAGTGGGTTCCGTCCCGTTCCGGTACAGACCCGTTTCTGCTGATACGGGTGTCTCTAGTTTCATCCTACTAAAGCATATCAATACATGAAAACTTCATACAAGAACTTGAATAGCATTAAACAACCATAAACCTGGGTACAAATTCATTTCATCATCAACAAGGCACAACACAACAGCTTTACCCAATTTCAATATTAACATGTAAGAACATGAATTCATGACACTAACTAACAAATCACTAATCTTTATCATAATTACTAATTTAAAACACTTAAGAAACACATATAGATGTGATACCGAGTAACCCATCACCGTTACCTCGATTAACACTTCAAATCATCGATTCCCAAGTTAATCATCAACTCACATGAACTCCTTGACCCAAAATCTTCGAAATACACCTTTTCCCGTCAAATAAAGTGACAAGAACCCAAAACCGAAATATGGTGAAAGACGGTCTAAAAATAAAGTTAAAAGTTTTGATCTTTTATTGGCTAGAAAGAAAGAGGACGGTGAGAGGATTCCGAAACATTAAGCGGAATTGAATTTGGTTAAGAAACGAAGAAGTTATGTCCGTCTTAAGTTTAGATCTAGAAAATGGGCTTTATAAAAAGTTGATGGAAATGGATATTTTATGGTATGAAAATGAAGAGAGGATGTGAGGAGAAGATTGATATAAAAATCGTCAAGTTTCGTTGAGAGACGGAGAAATGACATCCGTCTTAAGGTTATAAAGTGATGAAGTTTTAATGGGGTTTTTGGTTGTTTGAGGAAGGAGATGGTTGCTGGAAAAAGAAGAGGGAGAAGGGTGATTAGTGAGTTTTGTTTTGAGGAAAAGAATGATAGAATACCCAAATTTCATACCGGGTCGACTCACTTGAATTTTCGCGTATAATCCGATTATGAACTCATAACGGACTGAAATACGACGGTTTCTGCCCAACTAAACTAAATTCTATTTAACATTAATTTAAAGTTACGAAATCATAAATTATCGATTTAAAAATATTTTAACCAATAAAAGTAAAAGACGAATTTATAAAATTTACGACTTTAGTAAATTATTCATTATTATAAAATCTGGGGTGTTACAAAATTGAGTTATTGTATGCTAGTGATAATGGATGAAATAAAAAAAAGGAGAGAAAAACTTATTAAAACAAATGAAGAATAGAAGGGTAGAAATTACAATGACAAATACAAATTAGAGTGAGGATTGTATTAAAAGGGGGAAAGGTGTAAATAATGATATTATTTTGTGACTTAAGATGAAAATTCAAATTAAACGGCTCAGATTTAGTATTATGACATAAATATGAGATTTGGTACTGTTTTCAAATCGAAGTAAACAATGTGTTAATATATTTTACAGAAAAATTAAGAGGTACTCTGTAATAATTTAAAAAGAAAAACAAATGTAAAAGGTATTTCGATTATGGAGTTCTCGTATAATTTAGAAAATTTTATGTGATTTTCGTTCTAAGTGATTAAATATTTATCCGGCTTTTCTCACCGTCTAATGCAGAATATAAAGGATTGTAACGAGATACTCTAGATGTTATGACTTATGAGGGTTCCTGAGGTTATACGATAAGATGAATGTTATTATATTACGGGTAACTTCTTGTAAATATTTAATACTAAAAAAGACGTGTTTCTGCATGGTCGTTGTCTATTGGGAAAAATATTTGCTGAAAACCTTAGAAGATGAGGAGATCTAAATATAACGAGAAGTGTCTAGAATTTGCTAAAGTATCTTGATTATTTAAGAAGCATCTAGATACATTTGGAATTTAGTAGATGTTCTACATTTATTGGAGAGGTCTACCCAATTATTGCTTTTGAGGGATTATATCAGAATGTTAATTTTTTTATCCAGATTTCCATTGGACTTTTTTTTTTAAATTTTTTTTAAAGAGACCTTAAATTAAAATGTAACTCATAGGTTTGGAACATACATTAAGGGGGAGGGGTTAAGGGATAAAGTTACAATAGACGATTCAATATTACTCAAAGTTTTATTAATGTTTGGAGAATTGTCCCAAAAAGAAGTTTCCAGGATTGAAGCATCGATCACGAACAGAGAAGCGGACAAGTGAATCAGAGATCAAGTTGGCTAATCTTCCTTTGAATTGCGAGCAAAAATTTCACAAGGAAGAAAGCTAGGTCATGACGTCGACTCGTCCATATAAGATGTTAAATTCATTATTGGGTCTGGGTCACACCCGTACTGAGGAGAGAGAGTCCACTTCATAAGCTCAAGGAGGTTCCACTCTAAAGCCAATTGGCGATAGAGGGAGTAGCCCCTTGCTTTATAAAGTGGTAAACTCTCCCATCTTTTATCAATGTGGGATTACACTGACATGCGGGATAATTGGGTTTCTTCACAAAAACCGAAAGAGGCAACATTAATTTTGAAGCAATGATCGGGTGGGGGGGAGCTAGGGGCCTAAAAAAGGCTAGAGGGGGGACCATTTGGCGCGGGGTAGGCCTGATGGTAGAGTGTTACTGGGAGGAGGACCAGGCGTAAGCTTGGTGGAAGACGCGACAAAGCCACACGGAAGGGGGTAAAGGTTGAACTTTATGACAGAGTATTGAACTTTAGGTTGTCTCCCCCCTTCAAGTTTAATTCTACATATTTAGACAAAATGATAATGGGTGAGGACAACCAAATCAATTGATATATGCATTAATTCATAGCAACCATTGCTACTTAGCTTATCAGTGTAAAGCAAGGACAAATATATTACATGCACATGAACCGAGTTAACCTGGTTCAAATATATTTGATCTGAGTTGAGCTGACGACCCGATCCGATATGCACTACAAGCTAAGTCTACAAGAACATCATGCATTACCGGTTTGATACAAGTAGTCGGTAATATTTGAAGCACAACTCTCGCTCAATTTGAGAGCTCCTCAGACCGATGATATTCGACCTCATTCGCGTCTCAATATATTGTGAAACTCATATAATTACTTAAATCAAGCAAATCATACATTCATCAATAATAAACTGATACCGAAATGAAGTACCATCCGATTATTTTAATATCAATATTACATTATTGCATATTTGCATGTTTATTACGGGTACCCTCACTTACATTAGGGACAAACGTTTGATCTCGTGATCGATTTAACATTTGTTAGCCGACTTACCCTTCTACAAAACTACCAAGACAAATGAAGGAAGCATGAATTAATTAAGATAATAAGCTAAAAATAAATCATGCATACTAGTAATTATCTTAATTACCACAAAATGAACTCATACTACATTTACAATCATCAACTCTCCTTATTGAGTTAATATCCTCTCGATCTCACTAGGATGGCAAGGTATTGTGAGTGCACCTCTATGATCAAACCCATACACCTCGGCTGCCCTTTCCAATAAATCAAGGAACAATGGTTGCGTCAAGTACCTAAGTGGCACCACAAACCGCCTCGCAACACCACCACCGTCCTCCTCCATTGCAACCACCGCGAAATGCCCTTCTTTAACGTCCTTTGGCACGTCGCTTGAGTCGTCGAGTCTACAATCACCATCATTACCATGCTCATAGATCTCATTCAGATCAAATGATGGTGATTTCTTGCCTAGTGAAAGACTCCTTTGTAGCTTCTCCATCACTAGCTTGAGCTTAATCATCTTATTTTTCTTAGAATCACGCTTATATATCGCCATTTTAATTGTTTTTGACAAATTTAACTATTGTTTTACAAGCTATTAAAAGGGAAAGCATAAACTTAAAGTTGTGTGACAAAGTTTAGGTTGTTTTGGTGTTTATAATATTTATGGTTATTGTTTCACTTTATGATGATTGCTTGTTAGAATTTGGGTGGTATTTATAACAAAGTAATGTACAATTGTATAAGTACTGTTTGTGTACTGAAATATTATGATGATTTTAGATGATAAGATTAGAAGAAGAGAAAGAGGGGGTTGATCAAAAGAAACCTAGAGACCAAAGCATGTGAGTAATTTCCTTCGCCTATGTAACGTCCTTTTCACATCGGTCATGTCTTGCTTACGTACCCCACTCCCCAGTGTGTAGTAAGCCATAGGGCACTAATTCTCATGTAGCTTGCGTTTTCAATTCCACTTTTTATTATGCTTATGCATCTTCTATATAACCTACTACACTTTCCACTGATTGTGCCCAATATGACAACTGGCAATCATATAATGTTAAATTTATTATCGGGTCTATGCTGCATCCTATTGAGAAGGAGAGTCCGTTTATAAATATAGAGAGTTTCATTCTAAAACTAACTGACAATAGAGCAAGTAGCATATTGCCTTATAAAGTGGTAAATTATCTTCTCTTTTATCAATGTGAGACAACATACATGTAGACCTGGCAAAAGCAACCCGATCCGAAACCCGAAATTGACCCGAACTACAACACTCGAATGTGACCCAAAACACGATTTGACTCGACCCAACCCGAACATGACCCGAGCTTTATTAACCCGTAACTAACCCGACCCGAAAATAACCCGATCCAAAACCACTCAACCCGAAAATGACTCGACAAAACATAACTTTTAATTGAACCGAAAACACTTTAAAATGGTCTTTTGTCTCTTATTCTTTGACCCGAAATGACCCGACCCGTAATAAGCCGACCCGGTTGACCCGAAACGGACAAGACAACAAACCTAAAACAATCCCGAAACCTGAAATGACCCGACCCGATACGAATTAACCCGAAATCAACAAGAGATCCGAACTGGCTCGACCCGAACCCGACCCGATTGACCCGTTTGCCACGTCTAATCATATATGGGAATATTTAGTTACTATTGGTTTTCTTCACATATAAGATGATCAATAAGTCTCTCATAAGATGGATATATCCGTATTAAGATTAAAACGGATCAACTACATGTCACTTGCATAGATAAAGACAAGTTGTTTGCTAGTATCTAGGCATTTTGTTTTGTCTTATCTTTGAAAGTGTTACTTATTTGACTCGTCTTAAACTTAAGACAAATAGTACCCATCTTAAATGAGAATTTGTACAAGATGATATAATATCTCAAATTTATATTGAGACAGGAGAAACTTAGTTATAATGGAAAAGGGCCTTGTTCTACTGATTATTTTCATATTTTGGTGTAAAATTATTATATGAAACCTTTTTACTTAATACTAGTTTTACCCCGTGCAAATTGCACGGATTTGTTTTTAGAACTTTGTTTTTATTAATATTTAATAAAATGAATAATAATAATGTTAACTTTTGGAATTCACATGCGCAAACATAGAAATGCTTCATATAATATAATAAAATGTTTCTTTGAGCATGTTCTGACGCGAGTCACCCGACTTATTTCCGACATGACCAGTATTATAAACTACCCCGTTTGACAAATTTACATAGCAATAACCCATGTAATCCCAACGAATGTGTTCAACTAAACTATATTTTAATAAAGTGAATATTTAATAAATTGATAGTTTTTCACCAATTAGTATTCACTTCATTAAACTTAATTTTTTTTTGTTGATTTTTTTATTTATAATTTTGTAAAATGTTGTGATTATAAATATATTACTCCCTCCATCCATTTCTTTTCTTCTCATTTCTTTTTTCACAGTCTCCAAGACGGAACTTTGACCAAACATTTCCGTCATGTAAATGTTACCTTATGTCGCGGAAAAATATATTTTGTGAAAGATGATTTGATAATAAATTTAAATATTTAAGTTTTGTGTATCAATAATTTTTATTCTTTAATATATTTACGGTAAAAGTTAGGTAACTTTGATCCTCAAAAATGAAATGGGAAGAAAATAGGTGGATGAAGGGAGTATATAATTTAATTTATAAGTATATCTATATTATTGTTAATATTATTTTCCAATAAAATTGACATGACTAATCAAGACCAATTTACGATTATCTCATCTGTCAATATAAGGAGAGTATTTTTAGTTACATGAGTATTTTCTTAATAGTCTGTGTAAAAGTGGGGAAAAAAAATATGAAGTGAATTTTTAATTTATATTTGGTACAAAATCATATCAATAATCCCTAAAACAATGTGTACTAAAATTTCACTAGAATTATTCATAAAGATGGAAATACAAAATTTAAGCCATAAAGCATTTTATAATTATTACTCATTACTCATATTTTACCTCAAAAAAAATAAAATATTACTCATATTTTAGATGATGTACTTTAATTAAATGAAGTTAGAAAGTTGGTAGACCCTTGTCTACATGATGAGGTGGCTTCACCAAATGGCTCTAAATGTTTGTGTTTTAATAGAAGTAAGATTTGACTAATTTAAACCCTGTGCATAAATGCACGGTATATAGAGTTTTTTTATTTCTAATAAATTATTTAGATAATAGGGGTATTATCTCATTAGTTATTCATTTTTCTCGTTATTGCATTTTGCTTTGAGAAATACAAAGTTGAAACTAAAAATTAATTAAGAGAATTGAGTATTAGTGTGTTGCAGTGTATTTTTTTATACCACAAAATTAGTGATCCCAATTTATAAATTATCTCAATTTATTTTCACAAAAGTACAAATAAATTGTTTATGATTTTGTTTTATACGTCGTATGAGTTAAGTCATTCTCAATTAATAGCTTTAATAAAATAATATAATTATCATAAAAAGATTAATTTTAATGAAAATATAACAATTAAATGAAATAAATTAATAAATTAATATAACTATAAATTTCCTTATTTAGTTAATGTAGGTAATTATCATTAGCTACCTTATTTAAAAATATGCTTTTTGAAGGGAAAATTTGTGAGAAAGCCTATTCTTTTAGTATATAAGGGGATGAAGGGAAAATTTGTGAGAAAACTTATTCTTTTAGTATATAAGGGGATCCGGCGGCTCATATACAAAAACTTTAAGTGAAATGACTACCAAAAATATCGATTATCAAATATTGTGTATATTTGAAGTATTTTCTTTTGTCCGATTAATAGTTACTCCCTCCGCCCTATTAGATAGTTTACAATTATTTTTTATTAAAGAAAGGACAAAGAAATAAGTTTATATTATTGAAAAACATAATTCAAAAGTAACTTGAAATGAGGAGAAAATTTAATGGTCCTTACTCCTCACCCACATGGGGTGGTTTATTTAGTAGAAAGGGAAGATGTAAACTATTGATCACTATAACACCCAAAAAAAAAATGTAAACTATTGATCGGCACGGAGGAGTATTTATTCCCTTTTATTTTCAAGGTATACGAAGTATTAATTAATAGTCATCAATTTCAATTTCTTGGCAACTTTTCGTGGTTGAGAATGAGCAAGTCATGTAGGTTGAGATGAACTTTTCTTTCAATTTCTATCACTTTGTAACAGAGTAATATAAGAACGATTGATGACAATGCGGGGTTTTGTCGCCCTCCCCAGATCAAAAAAAATTTATAACTTAATTAACCTAATGTAGCAGCGGTATTCGAGGTCGATCCACAAGGAGGTCAAGGTCAAGTACTAGTTCGTCTTAACTTACAAGTTAGCTACGCAAAATAGGAAGAAGTTTAAATTAAACTAAGTAACTAAACGACTAATAACTAACTAAGACTAATAAACTAAGTAAAGAAGTAATAAAAATAACAGTCTAAACAATAAAGGAAGGTCTAGGATCCGGCTAAGTCGTCAATTCGGTTCTTTCCCGCTTGAGGTTCCTTACATAAGGCAAGGTTCAACAAGTTTAGGTAGGATATTGTCTCTAAAATACCTATAAGCCATCCCGAGTCTTATAAGCCTCTTAAACCACTCCGAGTCCCACTCCCATGGATAACCCTTACGCGATTTGAGGAAATTTGCCCCACAACCAAATCCCGACTCCAACCTCTCTTGCTCCCGCAGATGAAAGGTTAAAATCAAATGATTAAGTCTCTAAACAAAGGTCCGACTCCCATCGATAACCAAAGTTAAGTGGATGGACCATAATTTACCCATATCCACTAAGTAAGGCCCGACTCCCATTGATAGCCCAAGTTACACAAGATTGACCCAACTCCGTTTGATAGTCTCAAATGGTTGAATAAAGGTCTATTAAGGTCAAATAAGATCACTTAAACAAAAATCCGATATTATTAAACCACAACATGTTAAACAAGAACCTAATACAAAATCGTAACCGTCATGAGACAAAACCGGACCCTAAAAGGGTAAACTACTCACTAGTCATGAATAATCTAACACTAAATACATTTAAAAATAAACTAAACATAAGATTAAGCATGATTTAATAATAAAGATTAAAACTTTAATCTATCTAATGGTTAAACATGAATAAATTAAGTCTAAATCTACTACCACTACTCTAATTATAACACTGTAAAATTCTTTATTGGGCATGGGTCAACCCCGTACTGAGGAGAGAGAGCCCGCTTCATAAACCCAAGGAGGTTGCACTCTAAAGCTAATTGACAATAGATGGAAGCCCTTTGCCTTTATAAAGTGGTAAACTCTCTCATTCTAGATGAATTTGAGATTACACTCACATGTGGACTATTGAGTTTTCTTCACACTCCCCCTCACATGTGAGCCCACTTTAATCAGACTGGGGGCTTTATGAGTTTTTGGCCTCTCTTACAGCTGTCAAGCAAACGAGTTATTCTTCAACGACTGCGATTTCTTGGCCTAGTTTTTTCTTTTATTTTATGTCGAGGTCTTTTTACCATGGACTCTTATACCATGTTAAATTCTTTATTGGGCATGGGTCACACCCGTACTGAGCAGAGAGAGTCCGCTTCATAAACTCAATTAGGTTTCAATCTAAAACCAATTGACAATAATGGGAATAACTCATTGTTTTACAAAGTGGTATACTCTCTCTTTCTTTATCAATGTGAGATTATTGAGTCTCTTCACAAACACTAAACATGACACGGCCAATAAAGATCTAAACTTTAATTAAGTAATTACATAAATAAATAAACATAATATTTTTAAATAAATTAGAAGAGAGACAGAAAATTATACCAAACTTGAATTAAAGAGTAATGAGATGAGAAATTCTTCATACAATTATTGTAAATTAAGAGGGATTGCCAAAATAATATTCCGTAGTAAGAATATTTAAGAAAAGATGAGTTCTATTGAATTTTGGATGAAAAAATAAAAATAAAACTAACCTACTTCTACTACTGCTACTTCCTTTCCGTCTTTCCTCTGCCCAAAAACGAAACCAATAAAAATGAAACTCCCCTTTTCAAATGGAGTTGGTCTCCCTTAAGACTGCAAATTTTCGTCTGAAATCATAAGACGGAATTTTGTGACCATTTTATAGCTAAATGTAAACACTTTTGTAAATTAAGTTAACATAAGGTTGTACAATTCTGATTACATTTTACCAAAAAGAGATTACAAAATGTTACTAGTCTTCCGTATATAACACTAAGGGTAAAAAATGGGTGTAATGTTTGATGGCCCATGTGAAAGACTAAAGCAGCACCAAGAAACCAAGAAGCCAAGAAGCCAAGAAGCCCAAATTTAAAGAACAATTGACTGTCAAATAGACGCGCTCCAGCATGCTCGATATATTATGTGTACTTAGGCCTTTCTTGAAACAAATTCCCTCAGCATAATCGAAATAGTGAACTCGTGGGCGATCTTGGTATGGTTCAATACTGGCCCGTCTTGTTCCGATTTATCTACCCGTTCTCACTTGACTTTACCTACATAATTAAAAACAAAGAAGCAGTACCAAAATACTAATAACTAATAGTCCCTCTTATTCAATCCAATGTACCCATTTGGGTAATGCTAAAGATCGTCGACACATTACTTCAAATCGTCGACAATCTTTACTAAATTTCCAATTTTACCCTTCTACAATTATTAACTTAACTAGTCAAAATATTTGTAAAACAATCGAATAGTCCAATTAAACTTAGTCGAGACTCGAGAGACAAATTAATTCAGCGAATAGAATTAACGAATTACGGAGTACGAACATCAAGCAAATCCCAAAATAGAAGGACAAAAACGTGATCAATACCCAGAAATTCACAACAAACCCAGTAACTAAAAACCCCGCTACATCCCAAAACCAAAAAAAATACAAAACTTGGTCAATAGATTCAATCGACAATACCTATAAAAAAGTAAAGCACAAAGTATGTTATTTGAGGGAATGATACTAATATCATATTGACGTAGGAGTATAGGACAAAGATAATGATTACAACCTATCTTTACACACTATATATACATCATAAAGAATAAACTATCTAAGGCAAGTATACAAATGTATTATTCTAATGGACTAAAATAGGAATAGATTCTTCCACAAATGAAAGAGCAACGACTCTTTGCCAACGGCTCTCTGCCTTGGTTTGAGTGAATCATGGGCTTGATAATACCCCCCGCAAGTTCGAGTGTGGAGAGTTGAGACACCCAACTTGGAAAGAAGGTCGTCAAATGCAGATCAGCCCAGAGCTTTTGTGAGGATATCGGCGAGTTGTGCTTTAGTATGTATGTAGCTAGGAGCAATGGCACCACGTTGTATCTCATCACGAATAAAATGACAATCAACTTCAATGTGCTTAGTTCTTTCGTGAAAGAAGAGATTACGAGCAATATGGATAGCCGTCTTGTTGTCGCATTGAAGCGTGATGGGGCGTTTATGGGAGATGCCGAGAAACGTAAGTAGGCCATTTAACCATTTAAGTTCACAAAGGCTAACCGCCATGGCTCTGTATTCGGATTCGGCAGAAGATTTGGAGACGGTAGGCTGTTTCTTTGTTTTCAATGAGATAGGGGAAGAGCCAAGGAACACTAGGTAAGCCGAGAGGGAGCGGCGGCTTGTCGGACAAGTGGCATAGTCAGCATCACAGTAGGCATTAAGTTCAAGGTTGTTATCTGTTCGAAGGAGGATGCCTTGTCCCGACGAGTTTTTGAGGTATCGGACTACATGGAGGGCTGCGGACCAATGTTCAATGGTAGGAGCATTCATAAATTGTGCTAAAATATGGACCGAGTAAGTTAACTCCGGACGGGTTATAGTAAGGTACACGAGCCTCCCTACGAGACGTCGGTATGGTTGAGGATCCGTCATGGGGTCGGCTTTGGAAAGAGCAAGACGATGGTTAGGCTCCATGGGTATATGAGTAGGCTTTGTACCAAGGAGGCCTGTTTCTTGTAGGATATCAAGTGCATATTTTCGCTGAGATACAAAAATTCCGGAAGTGTTGCGAGCAATTTCGAGACCAAGGAAATATTTAAGTACGCCTAAGTCTTTCATGTGGAAGCATTTATGTGACACCCTCAAATTTGCGGAAAGAAAAAAATTATTTAAATACATAAAAGAAATAAGATAGTACAAAACGAAGGTGTCATAAAATAAAAAGGTCATTACAAAACGGAAATAATATTCTACAAACGAAATGTACAAGACGGGAGACATATCTCCCGTATAAATACGGAAATAAAAGTGTATAATAATATACAAACTATGAACCGAATATAGGTCCAAGGTAAAATACTTCGCTCGCTAGCTCGTCATGTACCCCCAAATATGCATCACCACCTGTTCGACCGCATTAAATATAAACACGGAAGCCACAGTCAGTGGGGAGTAACTCCGAGTTCTCCCAGCCACGAAATGTCGAGTTTAATTAAACATGAATACATAAAAGCAATGTATATGGAAAATACAAAACCTTAACATATATGATATGCTTTTCATGTTATGAAACAATTAACTAGCATATAACCTAGCATATGAAAGCTATCATGTGAATCCGATAATACAATATACCCGAGGTAGTGACGCTTGTAATGCTGGCTCAGCGGTTACCATTTAACATGGCGCTGATCCACTCAAACCCTAATCAACACGTAATCATGTGACTCAGTTACAATCGGTAATCCAACTCTATCAATCCTAGCCGCTTGCATCTCACCTTCTAGAACTCATAGAATCATACAAACATGACAACCAATACCTCTACAACGGCATAAGTTCTTAGGACCTCGATAGAAGACCTTCTGTAATCGAGGCTATACCACAAGGTAGGAAAACATCAACTAGTCCTAGACCGATCATACCTAGCGACAACAGCTATTCCATTCCCCGACTCATGACATAACCGTACACGAGAAACTCTACTAGGCGACCCCCTAAGCAGAGATGGCTAGTACTTAAGCTGGCTCCCTTCCCAAAGCGGAACTCTTATGATGCCATGCCCCGACTTGGAGATAAGCCCCCCAGGCCGTGACACAAAAGCTATCAAGCAGTGAACTATATACTCGTTAAAGATAGTACGGGCCTATCAATGTCATGGTCCAAGCTACTCATTTAGAATTAGAATGGTCAAGACGCCATATTCTCATAATTCTCTATGGGCACTTAGTCAACACGACACCAACCATATAATTAAACAGTCACGGAAAACATCCTATCATGTGACTATTTGCAATTAAATCATATTCAAATATCATATCGCCTCATCTCTACTAAGGCTAATTCAATAATTAAATACAACCTTACTTGAAGACAAATCCCCGACCCGAGTCCCGCGACGGGTCATCAGTCAAATCGGGGCTGACTAGATCTTAGTTTGACCAAACCCGTTGGATCAAACCGGTTAGAAACAGAGTCTTTACCACATAGACTAAGACATAAAAGTCAACATATTCATTACATGTTATTTTATTAAAACTTCTAACATGTGAATTATTAAATCTTACGTAAACCCCCGCTTGACTTAAATGATATCCAATTAAACTACGATCTCGTCTTATAATTTCTAACATGTGAGAAATAATAATTTAATGAAAAACCTTTTTAATTAAATATTTACTTATTAATATTTCTCGCTTGCTAATTATTACAAAACGCGATAAAAATGACGATAACTCAAAAACCGTCACAAGTCCCAAAGTGGGACCCACGGGCTGATTTTGGGCCGAGACACACATGGGCCTGGACTGGGCCCCACGGCCTAGTTTTGGGCTGTTTTGGCCTTTTTATCGATTTTACTAAAACCGTTTCTAATTATTTCCCGCATGCTTAACATAATTAAAACCCGTCAAAACAACAACATAACAATCAAACATCGACACAACCCAAAGACCAAAACGCGGACCCACCATGGACCAACCCAGACCGGGTCTGAACCGGCCTGGACCGGTCTGGTTTGGTCCGGTTTTCAGCCTCCACTTCGGCCACCACCACTACAACCACACCAAATTGTTTCTAACATGTTTTAATTACTCAACACCCATTTTAACAACCAATCTAACCATCCATCATACAAAAATCATTATTATGAAAAATCATCCCAATTCATCAAGAACACTAACATATGAGAAATTTCCTAAACAACATAAAAATCATAACTTAATAAAAATCATCAAAATTCATAAAGAACACTAACATATGAAAAATTTCCTAATCAACATAAAAATCATAACTTAATAAAAATCATCAAAATTCATAAAGAACACTAACATATGAAAAATTTCCTAAACAACATAAAAATCATAACTTAATAAAAATCATCAAAATTCATCAACATGATAAAAAAAACAACTCCTTATCATATTACTACCAAAATTCCATAAATCATAAAAACATGAACTAAAACAAAGATGAACCAAAAACTAAAGAAACAAAGGCTAAGCTATGTTACTAACTAAAACCATAAAAACCATAACATGAACCAAAAACTATAGGCTATGTGACATTATTTCGTCGAGTAAAACGGAATTGTTACCTTAGCTAGCAAAACACTTAGCACCAAAATAATAATAAGAAGTATAATATAAGAAACCCTTCTACTAATCTTCACCCAAAATATACGATTCTCCAAACTCGTCTTCAAAATCTTCCCCTATAAGAAAAGACAAGAAAACATTATTAGAACTAAAAATATGAATTTCCATAATTAAAGTGTTGAGAACGATCTTGACGGAATTGAAATTAAACCATACGTGAAGATGAGGAGCGAAGAGGAGAGTCTAGAAATATAAATTAGGAAGGATTTAATTAAGAAATGAAGATTTTATGAAGGTTTTGCTCAAGAACGATGACGAACAAATGATGAACGACGAAGAACACGAAGAACGATTAAAGAAAGCGATATTTTGATCTTTATTTGATTTGTTGTAAAATGAAAAGTTGTTTGTGAGTAAGGAAGAGTGGGTTGAGCCGTGTAGTTATAGGCAAATAAGGATGTCGAGTTTTGAAATTGTTGTTACGTAATTGACTCGCGTTTAATAATTATTTTACGGTAATTGATTAAATATAATTAACGATTAAGTTAATTACAACAAATATCTAGATATTATGATTATTGTATCAAAAGAAATGAAAATATCAAGGGCTATTAGAGGGGAAAGAGCCGTGTGGGAAGGTGAGTAATCGGGTCTGTTTTTGCTCGATTTGCGTACTTTTCGTTAACTGATCGATAAAGTAACAAATATCTAAGATATTTGTATTAGTTTAATCGAAACAATTAAAATATCCAATTGTGAGTGGAAAACGATGACATGGGCGTGTGACTCATGCCAAAGTCGAGTTTCGATTTTGTTGCGCGCTTTACGATGCGTCGGGAATAGTTAAATGACGTTCGGTTAAAACCGTAAACGTTATTCTTTAATTTCCGAATAAATTCAAAATAATTATATTAAATTATGATAAATCTTAATAAATCTAAATAAAAATAAATCAAAAATATTATTTTTTTTTTAAATAAAATTTCGGTCTTCAAACTTATGAGGCGAGTCGGAAAAAGTCAACGGAAGTCAAAGTTGACTGAAAAGTCGAGAAAAGTCAAAAATGACTTAAAAGTCCAGAAAAGTTTATGACGACTTAAAAGTCGAGAAAAAGTCAATGACGACTTTAAAAGTCAAGGAAAAGTCAAAGACGACTTAAAAGTCAAGAAAAGTCAAAGATGACTAAAAACGGTCTTTTCACGAAATCTCTCAGAAATTCCAAATACGAACGCGGAATTTCAAAATAAGACTCGGAACAAAAATTCCTATTTTAAAAACTTAAGTTCTACTGAAAAGTGTTAGTAAATATTTTTACTAGAAAAATCGGGTATATTTCGGGTTGTTACAATCACCCCTCCTTTTAAAAAGTTTCGTCCTCGAAACTTAGAAGAAGGAACGTAACATATATGGAGGTCTATTTCAAAACTGTTAAAAATATACTTGTAATATAAATATAGGATCTTATCAATGGAACGGAAGGTTCTCGTCGGCCGTTAAGAACATCGACGTCCCAAGTCAAAGACTTAAAAATATACATTTTAGCATCAATAAATGAGAAAACTAGTTATCGAACGTCTCCAATAACAAGTCTCAACACTCCTTGACGGTAAAATACTTGAAATCATAAAACATTTCTAAAAGTTTTTAATTCAAAAATTCTATAGTAAAAGTAATAACACTACTATCTATACCTAAAACTTCTAACTAAAGCTTCTAATATCCTATCTATACGAGATGACAATTGATAAAAGGAACGAAATATTCGAAAGAATAAATCGAATAGAAAGACAAAGAAAGACAGAAAGAATAAAGAAAAACGAAAGGATGAAGCCCCAATACCATCTTCCCTCTATGAAAATTCTAATGTCGATTGTAACTCGACAATACTAACTGTACAAGTAAACTAGTCCTCAAGGGAGTGCAATATCTCCTCAACATTTCAATCATCGGACTCCTACCAAAATATTTCATAAGCATGCCACATCGAGTAGCAATTCCCAATTATTCCAATTCAATTAAAATCTTCTAAAATCCATCGAAACTATTATTGGAAATCACCATCAAAATATTCATAATTAGGGAAACAATGCCGCTAACAACCCCAAAGTAAAGGAGACTTACTATGAAATCCTTTGATCCAATTTATTCCAAAATTCATTATCTTAAGTTATTAACAATTAACCTTCCCATCCTCAAAAGTTGAATCACAAAACCTCAAAGAGATTAGTCACACAAATATTATTTCACTTAACTTTTGCCTAACATAGAACAATGCAACCGTAAATCAATTTATTTATCTCTTCCAAACTCTCAATACATCAGTTTCCGCTTATGACGATATTCCTCAAGTTGTGTCATCCAAATCTTAATTCCTCAAAGTATTTATTCTCGTTAGGGTCCAACATTTAACGACAACAAATTTTTTCCAAGTAACATTTAAAGAACCACTAAAACTCTTAACCACAACAACCAACCACCATTATGCTTAATTCGATCCTCAAAAAGAAATGATATTGCAACTTCAAGCTTTCATAGTCTAAAACCACTAGGATAGTTTCTTCCTAAACTTATTCTCTATTTTCCATAATCATTTAAACACGAAACTAGCTCCATAGGATGGTTAGGTATCATATTTGAAACGCCTTCAAAACACCTCTACTAACCCTTACGATAGCTAAAAGACAATTACCTCTCAAGAGAGTAGGGATAAAAGATCATGATATCAGGAACATTAGGAAGCATTAATAAAGACTAAGATAAGATGAAAAAGACGGAGGCGAAAAAGGAAAACGAGGCTGAGGAAGAAACAAAGAAGCTCCCGTATCTAAAAAAAAAATTAAACACGGATTTCATAAATTGAAACGTACCAGTCACCAGGTCTGGTTGAGCATCGGCCTCAGCACGGCTCATGACGAAAATTCGACCCTTCGGTCTCCCAGATGTAGCTGGTGTAGAAGCTATCATCTTCCTATCAGGACATAAAAATGACTTGTGTCCCGGTTTCAGACAAGTAAAGCATACAATTGGCTTGTTGTAACAGCCAACACCTGGATGCATAGGCATCTTGCATGCAAAACAGGTACGACCCTTAGGATCGTTGTTGTTGCTCGGGACAAATGGACGGTTTGTCGGATTTGCCTGTCCACTCTGAAAGTTCCTCCTCTTGTTTGGAAAAGAAGGAGAAAAAGAAGGTCGGGAAGTAGGATATAGAGGTCTCTTGCCAAAGGCATTAGGAGCTACAAACGAAGTACGGGCCTCCTCGGCAATCTCCCGAATAGAACTCTCCGCCCATAAAGCATCATTGTAAATCGAGACAAAAGAAGTAGAACACCTACTTATCTTCCCCTTCACCTGAGGAGATAGCTTTCCTAAGTAAAAGAAAGCTTTGTCCTCCTCCCTAGAAATAAGTCGAGTGGCATAATGAGCCAACTCATTAAACTTGTTGGTGAACTCTTGAACCGAAAGAATCCCCTGTTTAAAATCAATGAACTCTTTCAACTTCTGTTGCCTTAGTTCATCCGGATAAAACCTCGTCTCCAATAGTTTCCGGAAACGAGTCCACCCGAAATTAGGCTCCAACTTCGCAGTAGGACCAGAAAGAGTCCACCACTGATCCGCTTCCCTCACTAAGAAGTGAGAAGCAAGACGGACCTTATCCTCTTCAAGGACATCATACAAAGCAAAATTCTTCTCCATTTCCCGTAACCACTCAGAAAGTTTGACGGGATCAACTTCGCCATCGTAGGTTTTGGCTTGGCTCCTCGATAGCTGTGAAGCAACCCACGTACAACTTCCGTGTCTCTCACAGTCAGGAATAGGAGTAGGGATCGGATTTGCCTGCTGGTTTTGCTGGTTTTGCTGGTTTTGGATAATAACGGTAAGAGCTGCTAAAATAGTGTTGTCAATCCTCGGAGGCATCTTTGCAAAATAAAACACAGATTAGTACTTATCATTTAGCAAGAACAACGAGACTACAACATAAATCCTAATCTACCCATCTTACCCTTCTATCTCACGGTTTATTATTTTATTAAGGTCAAGTTATTTATGCAAGGGTACACAAACGTGCGTCGGGAGCAAAATAGCTCTGATACCAACTGTGACACCCTCAAATTTGCGGAAAGAAAAAAAAAATTATTTAAATACGTAAAAGATAATAAAACATATACGAAGGTGTCATAAAATAAAAGGGTCATTTCCAAACGGAAATAATATTCTACAAAAGAAATATACAAGACGGGAGACATATCTCCCGTATAAATACGGAAATACAAGAGTGTATAATAATATACAAACTATGAACCGAATATAGGTCCAAGGTAAATACTTCGCTCGCTAGCTCGTCCATGTACCCCAAATATGCAACACCACCTGTTCGACCGCATTAAATATAAACACGGAAGCCACAGTCAGTGGGGAGTAACTCCGAGTTCTCCCAGCCACGAAATGTCGAGTTTAATGAAACATGAATAACATAAAAGCCATGTATATGGAAAATACAAAACTTAAACATATATGATATGCTTTTCATGTTATGAAACAGATAACTAACAAATAACATAGCATGTGAAAGCTATCATGTGAAACCGATAATAAACTATAACTCGAGGTAGGGAAGCTGGTATGCTAGCTCAGAGGTTCCTCTCAGAAACATGGCCATGATACACTCAAACCCTAATCAACACGTAAGCATGTGAATCAGTTAACAACCAGTAATCCAAACTCTATCAATCTTAGCCGGCTTGCATCTCACCTTCTAAAACTCATAGAATCATACAAACATGAAAGACCAATCCTTCTACAAACAGGCATAAGTTCTTAGCACCGTCAATAGTCGACTTCTGTAACTCGAGTCTATACCAAAAGGTAGGAAAACATCCTAGCCCTAGACTGATCAGACCTAGCGACAACAGCTAACCCATTCCCTGTCTCATTACATAACCGTACATGAGAAACTCTGCTAGGCGACCCCCTAAGCAGAGATGGCTAGTACTTAAGCTGGCTCCCTTCCCCAAAGTGGAAACTCTTAGGATGCCATGCCCCCGGCTTGGTATCAAAAGGCCCAGGCCAGTGACACAAACGCTATCAGTGGTGAGCATATACTCGTTAAAGTTGGTAAGGCCTATCAATGTCATGGTCCAAGATACTCATTTAGAATTAGAACGGTCAATACGCCATATACTCATAATTCTCTATGGGTACTTAGTCAACACGACACCAACCATATAATTAAACAGTCACGGAAACCATTTCCTAACATGACTAATTGCATATAAATCATAATCAAATAACATATCGCCTCATATCTACTAAGGCTAATTCATTAATTAAATACAACCTTTCTTGAAGACAAATCCCCGACCCGAGTCCCGCGACGGGTCATCAGTCAAATCGGGGCTGACTAGATCTTAGTTTGACCAAACCCGTTGGATCAAACCGGCTAGAAGCAGAGTCTTTATCACATAAACATAAAATCAACATATTCATTACATGTTATTTTATTAAAAACTTCTAACATGTGAATTATTAAATCTTACGTAAACCCCCGCTTGACTTAAATGATATCCAATTAAACTACGGTCTCGTCTTATAATTTTTAACATGTGAGAAATAATAATTTTAAGAAAAACCTTTTTAATTAAATATTTTACTTATTAACATTTCCCACTTGCTAAATATTACAAAACACGATAAAAATGACGATAACTCAAAAACCGTCACAAGTCCCAAAGTGGGACCCACGGGCTGAGTTGGGCCGGACCCACATGGGCCTGGATGGGCCCCACGGCCTGTTTTGGGCTAAAATGGCTGTTTTGACAATTTTAATAAAAACCGTTTCTAATTATTTCCCGCATGCTTATCATAATTAAAACTCGTCAAAACAACAACATAACAATCAAACATCGACACAACCCAAAGACCAAAACCCGGACCCACCAAGGACCAGCCCAGACCGGCCTGGACCGGGCCTGAACCGGCCTGGACCGGCTGGTTTTGGGTCCGGTTCACTGCCCACCTCCACGGTTCAACCACCACCAATTCCACATCAATTCTAACATGTTTTAATTAATCAAACAACTATTTTAACAACCAATTTAACCATCCAACATACAAAAATCATCATCATGAAGAAATCATAAAAATATAACAAGAACACTAACATATTTATAAATTCCTACAACATAATAAAATTAACCACTTATCATGTTACTAACTAAAATCATAAAAATCATAATCATATGAACAAAGACTAAAGATGAACCAAAACTAAAGTAAACCAAAGCTACTAAGGTATGTAACATCTATTCGTCGAGTAACTCGGAATCGTTACCTTAGCTAGAAAAATCAATTAGCACCAAAATAAGAAGTATAAACTAAGAAACCCGTCTTCTAATCTTCCCCTAATATATACGAGTCACCAAACTAGTCTTCAAAATCTTGCCCTATAAGAAATGACAAGAAAAACATTATTAGAAGTAAAAATAGATTTTCCATAATTAAAGTGTTGAAAACGATTTTGACGGAATTGAAAATAAACCGTACGTGAAGATGAGGAGCTAAGAGGAGAGTCTAGAAATATAAATTAGGATGGATTTAATTAAGAAACGAAGATTTTATGAAGGTTTTGCTCAAGAACGATGAAGAACAATTGATGAACTACGAAGAACACGAAGAACGATTAAAGAAAGTGATGTTTTGATCTTTATTTGATTTATTGTAAGATGAAAAGTTGTTTGTGAGTAATGATGGTGTTGGGTGAGCCGTGTAGTTATAGGCAAATAAGGATGTCGAGTTTTGAAATTGTTGTTACGTAATTGACTCGCGTTTAATAATTATTTTACGGTAATTGATTAAATATAATTAACGATTAAGTTAATTACAACAAATATCTAGATATTATGATTATTGTATCAAAAGAAATGAAAATATCAAGGGCTATTAGAGGGGAAAGAGCCGTGTGGGAAGGTGAGTAATCGGGTCTGTTTTTGCTCGATTTGCGTACTTTTCGTTAACTGATCGATAAAGTAACAAATATCTAAGATATTTGTATTAGTTTAATCGAAACAATTAAAATATCCAATTGTGAGTGGAAAACGATGACATGGGCGTGTGACTCATGCCAAAGTCGAGTTTCGATTTTGTTGCGCGCTTTACGATGCGTCGGGAATAGTTAAATGACGTTCGGTTAAAACCGTAAACGTTATTCTTTAATTTCCGAATAAATTCAAAATAATTATATTAAATTATGATAAATCTTAATAAATCTAAATAAAAATAAATCAAAATATTATTTTTTTAAATAAAATTTCGGTCCTCAAACTTATGAGGCGAGTCGGGAAAAAGTCAACGGAAGTCAAAGTTGACTGAAAAGTCGAGAAAAGTCGAAGATGACTTAAAAGTCCAGAAAAGTTTATGACGACTTAAAAGTCGAGAAAAAGTCAATGACGACTTTAAAAGTCAAGGAAAAGTCAAAGACGACTTAAAAGTCAAGAAAAGTCAAAGATGACTAAAAACGGTCTTTTCACGAAATCTCTCAGAAATTCCAAATACGAACGCGGAATTTCAAAATAAGACTCGGAACAAAAATTCCTATTTTAAAAACTTAAGTTCTACTGAAAAGTGTTAGTAAATATTTTTACTAGAGAAATCGGTATTTTTCGGGTTGTTACATAGTCTCTTTGTGCTTGCTAAATGATAAGTACTAATCTGTGTTTTCTTTTGCAAGATGCCTCCGAGAATTGACAACACGATCTTAGCAGCTCTTACTGTTATTATTCAAAATCAGCAAATTCAACAAAATCAACAAGCGAATCCTATTCCTAATCCTCCTCCCGACCGTGAGAGACACGGGAGTTATACGTGGGTTGCTTCACAACTATCTAGGAGCCAAGCCAAAACCTATGGTGGTGAAGTAGATCCCGTTAAACTTTCTGAATGGTTAAGAGAAATGGAGAAGAACTTTTCTCTTTATGATGTTCTTGATACGGATAAAGTCCGTCTTGCTTCCCACTTCTTAGTGAAGGAAGCAGATCAGTGGTGGTCACTTACAGGCCCTACTTCTAAGTTGGAACCAGATTTTGGGTGGACTCATTTCCGTGAGCTGTTGGAGGCGAGGTTCTACCCGGACGAATTGAGACAGCAGAAACTGAAAGAATTCATGGACTTCAAACAAGGAGTTCTTTCGGTTCAGGAGTTCACAACCAAGTTCAATGAGTTGGCTCATTATGTCACTCGACTTATTAAAGGGGAGGAAGACAAGGCCTTCTTTTACCTGGGAAAACTTTCTCCTCAGGTAAAAGGGAAGATCAGTAGGAGTGCTACTTCTTTTGTCTCAATCTACAATGATGCCATTTGGGCAGAGAGTTCTATTCGGGAGATTGCCGACGAGGCTCGTTCCTCGTATGTTGCTCCTAATTCTTATGGCAAGAGACCGTTATATCCTACTTCACGACCTTCCTTTTCTCCCTCTTTCTCAAACAAGAGGAAGAATTTTCAGAGTGGACAAGCAAATCAGAGTAACCGTCCATTCGTCCCGAGCACCAACAACGATCCTAAGGGTCGTATCTGTTTTGCGTGCAAGATGCCTATGCATCCCGGTATTGGCTGTTTCAACAAGCCAATTGTGTGCTTTACTTGTCTGAAACCGGGACACAAGTCATTTGTATGTCCTGATAAGAAGAAGATAGCTTCTACACCAGATACTTCTGGGAGACCGAAGGGTCGAATTTTCATCATGAGCCGCGCTGAGGCCGATGCTCAACCAGACCTGGTGACTGGTATGTTTCAATTTATGAAATCCGTGTTTAATTTTATTAGATACGGGAGCTTCTTTGTCCTTTATTTCGATGAGACTATCCGATAATTTACCTCTCAAAGCTTCAATTGGAGAAAGTACTCCTATATCTTTACCGTCCAGAGATGTGTTTTCATGCTCGTATCTTCTTTCATACTCGGTTAGCTTCATAACTCTTCTATCTGTTTTGTCTCTTCCTCAACCTCGTTTTCTTTTTCGCCTTCGCCTTTTTCATCTTATCGTAGTCTTTAGTGACGCTTCCTAATGTTCCTTATATCATATTCTTTTATCCCTACTCTCTTGAAAGGTAGTTTTTTTTATTAGCTAACGTAAGGGTTAGAAGGTGTGTTTTGAAGAAGTTTCGAATATGATACTTAACCATCCTATTAAGCTAGTTCCATGTTTAGATGATTATAAGGATTGAGGATAAACTTAGGATGAAACTCTCCTAGTGGTTTTAGACTATGAAAGCTTAATGTTGCAATATCGTTTTGAGGATCGAAATAATCATAATGATAGATGGTAGTAGTGGTTAAGAATTTTAGTGATTCTTTAAGTGTTACTTGAGAAATTGTTGGCTTTAAATGTTGAACCTTAACGGGAATAATTACCTTGTGGAATTTTAGATTTGGATGACCCAACTTGAAGAATATTGTTATAAGCGAAAACCGATGTATTGAGAGTTTGGAAGAGATAAATAAATTGATTTACGGTTGCATTGCCTTATGTTTGGCAAAAGTTAAGTGAAATAAGATTTGTGTGACTAATCTCTTTGAGGTTTTGTGATTCAACTTTTGAGGATGAGAAGGTTAATTGTTAATAATTTAGGGTAATGAATTTTGGAATAAATTGGATCAAAGGATTTCATGATAAATCTCTTTTACCTTGAGGTTGTTAGCGGTCTTCTTTCCCTAATTCTAAATATTTTGATGGTGGTTTCCAATAAGAGTTTGATGGATCTTAGAAGATTTTAATTAAATTTGAATAAATGGGAGTTGCTACTCGATGTGTCATGCTTATGAAATATTGTGGTAGGAATCCGATGATTGAAAATGTTGAGGATATATTGCACTCTCTTGAGGACTAGATTCTGTTGCAGTTAGTATTGTCGAGTTACGATCGACAATTGAATTTTCATTGAGGGAAGATAGTATTGGGGTTCATCCTTCTTCCTTTCCTTCTTTATATTCGATTTATTCTTTCGAATATTCAGTTCCTTCTATCGAATATCATCTCTTATAGATAGATTATTAGAAGCTTTAGTTAGAAATTTTAAGCATAGATAGTAGAGTTATTACCGTTACTATAGAATTTTTGAACTAAAAGCTTTTAGAAATGTTTTATGATTTCAAGTATTTTACCGTCAAGGAGTGTTGAGACTCGTTATTGGAGACGTTCGATAACTAGTTTTCTCATTTGTTGATGCGAAGATGTAGCTTTTAAAGTCTTTGACTTCGGACGTAGATGTTCTTAACTGCAGACGAGAACCTTCCGTTCCATTGATAAGATCCTGTATTTTTATTACAAATATATTTTTAAAAGTTTGGAAATAGACCTACATATATGTTACATTCCTTCTTCTAAGTTTCGAGGACGAAACTTTTTAAAAGGAGGGGTGATTGTAACAACCCGAAAAGTACCCTATTTTTCTAGTGAAAATATTTTACGAATACTTTTCAGCGAATTTAAGTTTTAATTGTTTCCAGTCGAATTTGGAAATTCCGAGTTCGTATTTGGAATTTCTGCGAGATTCCATGAGAATCCCGTTTTAAGTCAACTTTGACTTTCGTTGACTTTTCCGACTCACCCAGTAAATTGAAAGACCGAAATTTTATTTGAAAAATAATAAATTTAATTTATTTTTATTAAGATTTATTTGAATTTATGATAATTTAATATAATTATTTTGAATTTATTCGGAATTTAAGAGAAGGTTTTACGGTTTAAACCCGAACATCATTTAACTATTCCCGATTCATCTTAAATCCCGAAACAAACCCGAAACTCGACTTTGGCATGAGTCACACGCCCATGTCACCTTTTTCCACTCACTTTAGATATTTTTAATTAATATGATTAAACTAATAATAATATCTAAGATATTTATAACTTTATCGATCCGTTAACTTAAATTACGCAAATCGTTTACAAAACAGACCCGATTTCTCACCAAGCCACATGGCTCCTCTCCTCTCTTAAAGCTAGATATTTTCCTTTCTTTTCATTACAATAACATAATATCTAGATATTTGGTTTAATTAACTTAATATCTAATTATATCTAATCATTTACCGTAATATAATTATTAAACCCGAGTCAATTCCGTAACAACAATTTCAAAACCCGACTCCATAATCCTTCTATATGTACACGGCCCATTCTCCACTTTACCCACTAACAACTTTTCATTTTACAATAAATCAAATTAAGATCTAATTAACACTTTCTTTAATCGTTCTTCATCGTTCTTCGTCGTTCTTCATCGTTCTTCGTCGTTCTTGAGCAAAATCGTCATAAAACCTTCATTTCTTTTTCAAATCCGTCCTAACTTATATTTCTAGAATCTCCTCTTCGCTCTCCATCTTCAAGTGCGGTTTATTTTCAATTCCGACAAAATCGTTTTCAACACTTTAATTATGGAAAATCAAGTTGTTATTCTAATAATGTTATTCTTGTCATTTCTTATAGGGGAAGATTTTAAAGACGAGTTTGGTGACTCGTAAATTTTAGGAGAAGATTAGAAGACGGGTTTCTTATTTTCTTTACTTCTTATTTTTTTGGTGCTAATTGATTTGGCTAGCTAAGGTAACGATTCCGAGTTACTCGACGAATTTAATGTTACATATCTTTTGTTCCTTTGTATCTTTTGTTTTAGTTCATGTTATTATTATTTACGGTTTTTAATTAGTAATATGATAAGTTGTTATTTTTATTATGTTGTATGAATTTTTGATATGTTTAGTGTTCTTGATAAATTTGGATGATGGTTCATAATTATGATTTTTGTATGAATGATGGTTGAATTGGTTGTTAAATTGGTTGTTGTTAATTAGAATCATGTTAGAAATAAATTGGTATGGTGGTTGGTGGTGGCCGAATTGGGTGGCTGGAAAAACCAGCCCAAACCAGCCCAAACCAGGCCGGTTCAGGCCGGTTCAGGCCCGGTTCAGGCCGGTCTGGAATGGTCCGGGAATCGTCCTTTTGGGTTGTGTCGATACTTGATTGTTTTGTTGTTGTTTTGACGGGTTTTAAATATGTTAAAGCATGCGGGAAATATTAAGAAACGGTTTTAAAAATGACGACTCAAAACAGGCCCGTGGGCCCAGTCCAGGCCCGTGTTAGTCCGGCCCAAATCAGCCCATGAGTCACCTTTTTAGTCTTGTGACGGTTTTTGAGTTTAGTGTTAATTTATCGTGTTTTGTAATATTTAGCAAGTGGGAAATTTTAATAAGTAAATTATTTAAATAAAAGTATTTTTCATAATATTATAATTCCTCACATGTTAGAAATTATAATACGAGATTATAGTTTAATTCGATATCCTTTAAGTCATGCGGGTTTTCGTAAGATTTAATAATTCACATGTTAGAAGTTTTAATAAAATAAACATGTATTGAATATGATGATTTGATGTTCAAGTCTATATGGTAAAGACTCTGTTTCTAGCCGGTTTGACCAAACGGGTTTGGTCAAACTAAGATCTAGTCAGCCCCGTTTTGACTGATGACCCGTCGCGGGACTCGGGGCGGGGATTTGTCTTCAAGTAAGTTTTATTTAATGAATGAATGAATGAGCCTTAGTAGATATGAGGCGATATGATATTTGAATATGATTTATATGCAATTAGTCACCTGATAGGAAGTTTTCCCTGTGACTGTTTAATTATATGGTTGGTGTCGTGTTGACTAAGTACCCATAGAGAATTATGAGTATATGGCGTCTTGACCATTCTAATTCTAAATGAGTATCTTGGACCATGACATTGATAGGCCATACTAACTTTAACGAGCATACGGAGTTTGCCGCTTGATAGCTTTTGTGTCTCGGCTTGGTGGGTTTATATCCAAGTCGGGGCATGGCTGCCTAATCCACTTTGGGAACGGAGCCAGCTTAAGTACTAGCCATCTCTGCTTAGGGGGTCGCCTAGTAGAGTTTCTCGTGTACGGTTATGTCATGAGACGGGGAATGGAATAGCTGTTGTCGCTAGGTCTGATCAGTATAGGACTAGGATGTTTTCCTACCTTGTGGTATAGCCTCGAGTTACAGAAGTCGACTATTGACTGTGCTAAGAACTTATGCCTGTTTCTAGACGTATTGGTCTTTCATGTTTGATGATTCTATGAATCTTAGAAGGTGAGATGCAAGCCGGCTAAGGTTGATAGAGTTTGGATTTCCGGTTGTTAACTGATTCAAATGATATTATGTTTGATTAGGGTTTGAGTGTATCATGGCCATGTTAAAGGTAACCTCTGAGCTAGCATACCAGCTTCCCTACCTCGTATTATAGATTATTATCAGATTCACATGATAACTTTCATATGATAGGTTATATGTTAGTTAATTGTATTCATAACATGAAAAGCATATCGTATATGTTAAAGTGTTGTATTTTACATATACATCTCTTTTATGTTATTCATGTTTTATTAAACTCGACATTTCGTGGCTGGGAGAACTCGGAGTTACTCCCCACTGATTGTGGCTTCCGTGTTTATATTTAATGCGGTTGGCAGGTTTGTGATGCATACTTGGGGTACATTGACGAGCTAGCGAGCGAAGTATTTACCTTGGACCTATATTCGGTTCTTAGATTGTATATTATTATACACTCTTTTATTTCCGTATTTATACGGGAGATATGTCTTCCGTCTTGTATAATTCTTATGTAAAATTTTATTTCCTTTTCATTATGAACCTTTGTATTTAAGACACCCTTATTATGTATTCTCATATTTTATTCAGTTAAATTATTTTTTTCTTTCCGCAAATTTGAGGGTGTCACAGTTGGTATCAGAGCATTTTTGCTCCCGACGCACGTTTGTGTACCCTTGTATAAATAACTTGACCTTAATAAATAATAAACTTGTGAGATAGAATGGTAGGATGGGTAGACTAGGATTTATGTTGTAGTCTCTTTGTGTTTGCTAAATGATAAGTACTAATCTGTGTTTTCTTTTGCAAGATGCCTCCGAGAATTGACAACATGATCTTAGCAGCTCTTACTGTTATTATTCAAAATCAGCAAAATCAACAAAATCAACAAGCGAATCCTATTCCTAATCCTCCTCCCGACCGTGAGAGACACGGGAGTTATACATGGGTTGCTTCACAACTATCTAGGAGCCAAGCCAAAACCTATGGTGGTGAAGTAGATCCCGTTAAACTTTCTGAATGGTTAAGAGAAATGGAGAAGAACTTTTCTCTTTATGATGTTCTTGATACGGATAAAGTCCGTCTTGCTTCCCACTTCTTAGTGAAGGAAGCAGATCAGTGGTGGTCACTTACTGGCCCTACTTCTAAGTTGGAACCAGATTTTGGGTGGACTCGTTTCCGTGAGCAGTTGGAGGCGAGGTTCTACCCGGACGAATTGAGACAGCAGAAACTGAAAGAATTCATGGACTTCAAACAAGGAGTTCTTTCGGTTCAGGAGTTCACAACCAAGTTCAATGAGTTGGCTCATTATGCCACTCGACTTATTAAAGTGGAGGAAGACAAGGCCTTCTTTTACCTGGGAAAACTTTCTCCTCAGGTAAAGGGGAAGATCAGTAGGAGTGCTACTTCTTTTGTCTCTATCTACAATGATGCCATTTGGGCAGAGAGTTCTATTCGGGAGATTGCCGACGAGGCTCGTTCCTCGTATGTTGCTCCTAATTCTTATGGCAAGAGACCGTTATATCCTACTTCTCGACCTTCCTTTTCTCCCTCTTTCCCAAACAAGAGGAAGAATTTTCAGAGTGGACAAGCAAATCAGAGTAACCGTCCATTCGTCCCGAGCAACAACAACGATCCTAAGGGTCGTATCTGTTTTGCGTGCAAGATGCCTATGCATCCCGGTATTGGCTGTTTCAACAAGCCAATTGTGTGCTTTACTTGTCTGAAACCGGGACACAAGTCATTTGTATGTCCTGATAAGAAGAAGATAGCTTCTACACTAGCTACTTCTGGGAGACCGAAGGGTCGAATTTTCATCATGAGCCGCGCTGAGGCCGATGCTCAACCAGACCTGGTGACTGGTATGTTTCAATTTATGAAATCCGTGTTTAATTTTATTAGATACGGGAGCTTCTTTGTCCTTTATTTCGATGAGACTATCCGATAATTTACCTCTCAAAGCTTCAATTGGAGAAAGTACTCCTATATCTTTACCGTCCAGAGATGTGTTTTCATGCTCGTATCTTCTTTCTTACTCGGTTAGCTTCATAACTCTTCTATCTGTTTTGTCTCTTCCTCAACCTCGTTTTCTTTTTCGCCTTCGCCTTTTTCATCTTATCGTAGTCTTTAGTGACGCTTCCTAATGTTCCTTGTATCATATTCTTTTATCCCTACTCTCTTGAGAGGTAGTTTTCTTATTAACTAACGTAAGGGTTAGTAGGTGTGTTTTGAAGAAGTTTCGAATATGATACTTAACCATCCTATTAAGCTAGTTCCATGTTTAGATGATTATAAGGATTGAGGATAAACTTAGGATGAAACTCTCCTAGTGGTTTTAGACTATGAAAGCTTAATGTTGCAATATCGTTTTGAGGATCGAAATAATCATAATGATAGATGGTAGTAGTGGTTAAGAATTTTAGTGATTCTTTAAGTGTTACTTGAGAAATTGTTGGCTTTAAATGTTGAACCTTAACGGGAATAATTACCTTGTGGAATTTTAGATTTGGATGACCCAACTTGAAGAATATTGTTATAAGCGAAAACCGATGTATTGAGAGTTTGGAAGAGATAAATTGATTTACGGTTGCATTGCCTTATGTTTGGCAAAAGTTAAGTGAAATAAGATTTGTGTGACTAATCTCTTTGAGGTTTTGTGATTCAACTTTTGAGGATGAGAAGGTTAATTGTTAATAATTTAGGGTAATGAATTTTGGAATAAATTGGATCAAAGGATTTCATGATAAATCTCTTTTACCTTGAGGTTGTTAGCGGTCTTCTTTCCCTAATTCTAAATATTTTGATGGTGGTTTCCAATAAGAGTTTGATGGATCTTAGAAGATTTTAATTAAATTTGAATAAATGGGAGTTGCTACTCGATGTGTCATGCTTATGAAATATTGTGGTAGGAATCCGATGATTGAAAATGTTGAGGATATATTGCACTCTCTTGAGGACTAGATTCTGTTGCAGTTAGTATTGTCGAGTTACGATCGACAATTGAATTTTCATTGAGGGAAGATAGTATTGGGGTTCATCCTTCTTCCTTTCCTTCTTTATATTCGATTTATTCTTTCGAATATTCAGTTCCTTCTATCGAATATCATCTCTTATAGATAGATTATTAGAAGCTTTAGTTAGAAATTTTAAGCATAGATAGTAGAGGTATTACCGTTACTATAGAATTTTTGAACTAAAAGCTTTTAGAAATGTTTTATGATTTCAAGTATTTTACCGTCAAGGAGTGTTGAGACTCGTTATTGGAGACGTTCGATAACTAGTTTTCTCATTTGTTGATGCGAAGATGTAGCTTTTAAAGTCTTTGACTTCGGACGTAGATGTTCTTAACTGCAGACGAGAACCTTCCGTTCCATTGATAAGATCCTGTATTTTTATTACAAATATATTTTTAAAAGTTTGGAAATAGACCTACATATATGTTACATTCCTTCTTCTAAGTTTCGAGGACGAAACTTTTTAAAAGGAGGGGTGATTGTAACAACCCGAAAAGTACCCTATTTTTCTAGTGAAAATATTTTACGAATACTTTTCAGCGAATTTAAGTTTTAATTGTTTCCAGTCGAATTTGGAAATTCCGAGTTCGTATTTGGAATTTTTGAGAGATTCCATGAGAATCCCGTTTTTAAGTCAACTATGACTTTCGTTGACTTTTTCCGACTCGCCTTGTAATTTTGAAGACCGAAATTTTATTTAAAAAAATAATATTTTTAATTTATTTTTATTAAGATTTATTTGGATTTATGATAAGTTAATATAATTATTTTGAATTTATTCGGAATTAAAGAGAGGGTTTTACGATTTAAACCCGAGCGTCATTTAACTATTCCCGAGTCATCTTAAATCCCGAAACAAACCCGAAACTCGACTTTGGCATGAGTCACACGCCCATGTCACCTTTTTTCCACTCACTTTAGATATTTTTAATTAATATGATTAAACTAATAATAATATCTAAGATATTTATAACTTTATCGATCCGTTAACTTAAATTACGCCAATCGTTTACAAAACAGACCCGATTACTACCCAAATCACACGGCTCCTCTCCTCTCTTAAGCTAGATATTTTTCCTTTCTTTTCATTACAATAACATAATATCTAGATATTTGGTTTAATTAACTTAATATCTAATTATATCTAATTAATTACCTTAATTAATTATAAAACCCGAGTCAATCCCGTAACAACAATTTCAAAACCCGACTCCATAATCCTTCTATATGTACACGGCTCACACCACACTTGCTCACTAACTATCTTTTCATTTTACACTAAATCAACTTAAGATCTAATTAATACTTTCTTCGTCGTTCTTCATCGTTCTTCGTCGTTCTTCATCGTTCTTCGTCGTTCTTGAGCAAAATCGTCACAAAACCTTCATTTCTTATTCAAATCCGTCCTAACTTATATTCTAGAATCTCCTCTTCGCTCTCCATCCCTTCAAGTACGGTTTCTTTTTCAATTCCGACAAAATCGTTTTCAACACTTTAATTATGGAAAATCAAGTTTTAATTCTAATAATGTTTTCTTGTCATTTCTTATAGGGGAAGATTTTGAAGACGAGTTTGGTGACTCGTATATTTTAGGAGAAGACTAGTAGACGGGATTCATATTTTTCTTTACTTCTTATTTTGGTGCTACTTGATTTTGCTAGCTAAGGTAACAATTCCGAGTTACTCGACGAATTTAATGTTACATATCTTTTGTTCCTTTGTATCTTTTGTTTTAGTTCATGTTATTATGATTTACGATTTTTAATTAGTAACATGATAAATTGTTATTTTTATTATGTTGTATGAATTTTTGATATGTTTAGTGTTCTTGATAAATTTGGATGATGGTTCATAATCATGATTTTTGTATGAATGATGGTTGAATTGGTTGTTAAATTGGTTGTTGTTAATTAGAAACATGTTAGAAATAAATTGGTATGGTGGTTGGTGGTGGCCGAATTGGGTGGCTGGAAAAACCAGCCCAAACCAGGCCGGTTCAGGCCAGTTCAGGCTTGGTTCAGGCCGGTCTGGAATGGTCCGGGAATCGTCCTTTTGGGTTGTGTCGATACTTGATTGTTTTGTTATTGTTTTGACGGGTTTTAAATATGTTAAAGCATGCGGGAAATATTAAGAAACGGTTTTAAAAATGACGATCCAAAACAGGCCCGTGGGCCCAGTCCAGGTCCGTGTTAAGTCCGGCCCAAATCAGCCCATGAGTCACCTTTTTAGTCTTGTGACGGTTTTTGAGTTTAGTGTTAATTTATCGTGTTTTGTAATATTTAGCAAGTGGGAAATTTTAATAAGTCAATTATTTAATTAAAAGTATTTTTCATAATATTATAATTCCTCACATGTTAGAAATTATAATACGAGATTATAGTTTTAATTTGATATCCTTTAAGTCATGCGGGTTTTCGTAAGATTTAATATTTCACATGTTAGAAGTTTTAATAAAATAAACATGTAATGAATATGATGATTTTTATGTTCAAGTCTAATTGGTAAAGACTCTGTTTCTAGCCGGTTTGACCAAACGGGTTTGGTCAACCTAAGATCTAGTCAGCCCCGTTTTGACTGATGACCCGTCGCGGGACTCGGGTCGGGGATTGGTCTTCAAGTAAGGTTGTATTTAATTAATGAATTAGCCTTAGTAGATATGAGGCGATATGTTATTTGAATATGATTTATATGCAATTAGTCACATGATGG
>JAIUZE010074029.1:0-59022 GCA_022085475.1 Heliosperma pusillum
GACAACGCCCACTAGCTCACACCCGAACCCAAAATAGCAAGCAAAACCCATCCAAGCAAGCAACCTGTTCATCCATGAAAAACATGAACGCCATAGTCAGTGGGGAGTAACTCCGGGTTCTCCCAGCCATATCACATTAAACGTACATAAAAGGAAATACAAAAGTAGAAGCATGCATATATAGATATACATGTGAGATACGATAAGGATAGATAGGCAATTCAATATATAATGATAAGAGTATATGAAGTACAAACCGTAACCATCATGCTATTGATAGACTCGGGGAAGACACCCTTAGGCAACTATATACTCACTAGGGCTTACATCTCACCGTTAGCAGCATATACTTGACAAGATAGAGACTCGACATATAAACCACGTCAATCATCTAATTCATGCAAGAGTCCAACTCAATATTCACGTATAATTCAACTTACAAACAACCATCAAATCATACGAATATGACAACACAATCTCTCACGGTTAATGGCACGCACTAGCATCGTGTACAATAGCAAGACAAGCCAATGGAAGCTCACGGAATAAGACATTTCCCAGAATCGTATACGATGAGACATTTCGTATACTCATGACCTAGACAACAAGTTCACGGGATAAGACGTTTCCCGGAATCATGTACGATAAGACGTTTCGTACACACAAGACTCTAATCCTCTCGGTAGGACAACGATAATAATACGGTCCTAGTCTAAACCTGGCCAGACTCCCGGAATAAGACGTGTTCCGATTCGACATGTGGTAAGACGTTCCACATCCAAGACTCGGTCAATCATAGACGCCGAGTACCCCAAATTCGGTCAACCTTCACGAAAGAGGCGGAAAGAGATCTATAGTCAAAAGTCAAGCTAGTACGCTACATGCAATGACAACACCTCGCAAGGATACAACATTTGACGGCCGGGTCGATCAACGCATTGCGTTCGCCTCCTAACAACGTCGTCATATCCCCACTAAACAAATGCACAACGGCATCACAGTTACACTTCACCGCTCCGACATTTAAGTCTAACGGGTATAAAGTATGACCGGGGAATGAGAGTACAAAGCACATAACAAAATAGTGCTCAAACCGTAATATTTGTAAAAACCGACTCCAAGTGTGACATATCAAAAACCGTCACAAAACATGAGAATAGAGAATTATATAAACTTAACTATGATAAAAATGAATCAATACATGATACATAAGCATTAGAACAAGTTTATGAAGCATAATGAATAAAAACATAGATCACCTCTCCAAAACAACATTGTTTGGAACCCAACGAAAACAAGGGTCCACTTCAAACGGTCATAACTAGAGTTCTAGACATGCAAATGCAGAAATTCCAAATGGAGGTGATAGCTTATCCTCTTACGGTTCCAACGGGATGTCACAAGCTCAAAACAAGCAATAACGAAGGCGATATGATCATTTTACGAAAAGGGGTCAGTGCCGGAAAACTGCAGTCGGCCGCGCGTAACGCAGCCAGCGCCACCACGACGCAGCCTGCGTCCTACGACGCTGCCAGCGCCACCACGATGCAGCCTGCGTCCTACGACGCTGCCTGCGTCCTACGACGCTGCCTGCGTCCTACGACGCTGCCTGCGTCCTACGACGCTGCCTGCGTCCTACGACGCAGCCTGCGTCCCACGACGCAGCCAGTGTCCTACACGGGATTCAGGCACAATGAAATCCCAACAAGTTATCAACCAAAAATCCTCATTTATCATCACAAACCATAAATTCTCATATCAATTAATAACTAACAACATCCATCAACAACAACACAAGTCCTAAGCATACTAACCATAATCAAAATACGATTACTAGCCTAGAAAACACATAAAACACGTAAATGATATCGAGTAACCCTTCACCGTTACCTTTTCGCGTCTTTAACCGGTTTCTAAACCTTCCTAGTCTCCACCTACATACAATTAGATAATAAAAGATGAATATCATTCACCTTGAGAAAGACGGATAATTTAAAATGCGAGAAAGACGGTAATTTTATTAACAATACAGATAGAGGAAGATAAGAGGGAAAGAATAAGACGAACTTACGTGAATTTGAGCAAGAAATGAAAGGTAGCGATGATTCTAAGTTTGAGCAAGTATGGAGGCTAGGGTTTTGGGGTTTACTTAGTGAGGAAGAAGAAGAAGATTGAATGAGGGTGTTAGGGTTGTGAGGGAGTATATGAAGAGTAAGTGGAAAAGTCAAGGAAAAAGTCAATAAAGTCAAAGACGGCTCAAGACGGCTTTTTCTTGAAATCTCGCGGAAATTCCAAATACGAACTCGGAAATCCTAAATTCGACTCGGAAAATTAAATTCTAAATTAAAACTAAAATTTGCTGAAAAGTATCCGTAAAATATTTTTACTAGAAAAATAGGGTACATTTGCGGGTGTTACACTAACCAAGAATTGCATCCGATCCCGTTGCCTAAATAACTCTTGTCGAATATCGATAACATTCCTCTCAATTTTAGCAAGGCAACTATCGACTCCTGTCATCCAACCTCTCAACTCACCACTCACACCCGACCCCGACGGTTTTGACCAACTTGTCAACAACCGCATCGATTTTCTTTTCTTGCGCATCCAGGCGCTCCATAACCTTTCCCATAAGCAAATCCAATTTTGACTCAATACCCGAAAAATCAACGACATTTGTTTTAACATCAATTGAACCACTTTTTGATTGAAAAGTCAATTCCGGACCCAATGATTCGATTTTCATAAATTTCAAGTAAGTATCATTCATATCATCCTTTAGATTTACACCATAACTAGTCGGATCAACAACCCCCTTAGCCTCAAGAACCTAAGACACCCACATGCCATTGGGTAAGTCTATGGTCGTATAGACTTTATCTTCGGTTACCGAAAAACTAGTATGAGAAATTCGAGAGAAAACGAGAAAGGCAAGGTTGACGCGGTTACCTTCCAACCAATTATTAACCACCATCATCTCATAACATGCAATCTTATCCCGTCCACCCTGACGCAGAACCACCGTATTCCACAAAAAATTTAAAAGAAATTTCAATTTTAGGGATAAATTCCCCGGCAACACGCAACTCGAAAATGTAGCCTAATCATAAAAATAACGCTTAACATCCAGTTTAGCCGTATCCGACAGCTCTGCCCATGACTTACTCGGGTCTATTTTGACTCCATCAGCAAGAACCAAAACCAGAGTACAAAAGTCGTCAATGGAAACCGAAACTGCTCGGCCATTCACCACGACATGCAAAACTCCAGATTTCAAAGAAACGGAAGCATAAAATTGAATTACCACGATCAGATAGATAGGACCCGAAAACCGAGACACTTGCTCCCACTCTTGAAAATTCAAGAAATCGTTTAAGAATGTCAAAGCTTGATATTTTTTACACCACACCTTCGGGAAACTACGACCACCATGAATACCATATTTTGCAACCCGGTTAACAAATTTTTGTTCTTCCTTTGTTAATTGAAGTTTGTCAACACCGGATGCCGTTTCCTGAGGGATAAATTCGCGAAATAGAGGACGTTTAGTTCCCTCGATTTCCGTGTTTTATTTGTCCTTATTAGCATCATCTTGTACCCTATTCTTGCCCTTATTTAATCTACGCCGTTTTGTACCTTCAAGCACCGAACCCGACTCGGTTTGGATCAAATTGGGTGATTTTTGGTTGGGTTTAGGAGCGAGATTAGTGGGCATACAAGGTGTTTGAGTTTTGGAATTTGGGGTGTTGGTATTTTTGGTTGTGGACCGTGTGGAAGCCATTGATAATAGCTTGGTGTTTTTTTTTCGTGTGAAGGAGGAGGGTGGTGATGGTGATATGTGTTAATGGTGATGTAGATGGGTAATAATGAAAGGTAGGTTTGGGGTTTGGGTTTTGTAGGTTAGCACGTGTAGGTCCCGTGAGCTATCCATCTTTTTCCTTTTTTTTTTGTTTTTTTTTTTTGTTTTTGAATTTGGGTAGGATAGTAAAAGGAATCTAGGGTAAATATAGGTGAGATATGGTAAGGATAGCATTAGGTAAATAAAAGATATGGTAAGATAATATTGTTAGGAATTTCGGTCAACATGAGGAATTTTGGTCAATTTAGGAAAGTGAATAAGATAGATTTTTGGCAAATATGTGGTCCATAATTAAATATTCATAAAATACTTATTATACAAGATAATGACGTAAAAAAATATAATATTAAACACAAATATACTAGCAATAGAATACACGGACACATTCATATAATCTCGTCTTATTCTAACCAGTCACGCACGTTCGTAAAATAAATATGACGAATTTAATTGCTACTAATTAAACCAATTTCAACCGCAAAATCTCAAAACGTCTTCTCGCTAACGCCTTTGTTAAAATGTCAGCCCATTGACTTTCAGTACTACAAAATTCTAGTTTAATGTTTCCCTTTTCTACATGGTCGCGTAAAATGATGTCTAATGTCTATATGTTTAGTACGATAATGCTCAGCTGAATTCTTAGAAATAATAATAGCACTCGTATTATCACAAAATACAGGCATACAACCAACATTTAAACCATAATCACATAGTTGTTGCTTTAGCCAAAGTAACTGAGAACATACCAGTCCAGCAGCTATATATTCAGCTTCAGCAGTAGATAGCGCAACTGAATTTTGCTTCTTTGAACCCCAAGTTATTATGCATGGTCCAACAAACATAGCGAATCCAGAGGTACTTTTTCTATCTAAAGAACATTCTGCATAATCTGCATCTGAATATCCTACTAGATCGAAATTACACTCAATGGATACCATAAATATAAATTAGATGTACCAATTAAATATCGCAAGATACGTTTAACTGCAATCATATGTAACTCTTTAGGACATGACTGAAATCTAGCACAGACACATACGCTAAACATAATGGCAAATTTACTTGCAGTTAAATATAATAAAGAACCAATCATACCTCGATATGTAGTTTCATCGACACACTTACCATTTTCCTTTAAGGTCAGTTTCTTATCAGTTACCATAGGTATGTCCTGATAAGTGATATTTTGTATTGATTTATCCCCCGTTTTAGCTCGATTTCTATATGATTTATGCACTTTGTTAAGTGATTAACGAGCTAATACTGCTATTCTAGTTGTTTTGCGTGTTTTGGCTCGTTTTATAGGAAATGAAGCGGTTTTGCTATATTTTCCTACTTTGTGGAGCAAAGACACTAGGATACGAGTTTTCAAGGAATTGATGATAGCCAGTTCACAATTTCATTACAATTCCGCTACATCTTTCCTCGAATGGACTCAATTTGGATTTTGGCTTTGGACTTTAAGAAGAAAACTCAACCCAAGTAGGGATAAGATCAGCCCAAGCCCAATTTCGTAATGATTGACCAAAGACTAAGGCATAGGATTCCGTGCTTAAGATGAAAAGACGGAAAATACGACTTACACAAAAACCCGATCGGATTACTTGTTACCCGATCGGGTATTTCTGCAAGAAGACGTTACTTGGCTCTTCTTCAATCCGAGCTTAAATGGGAGGTTTAATGCATTGACTAGGGTACGAATAAGCAAGAGGATCAGCAGCCATGCAGCCTTATAAAAGCCAATGATCATCCAAGCATAAAAACACACAATCTTACAATAATCTAATAATCTATTATCACTTCTTTTAGCACATTTTCTTTCAAGTTTTTATAGCTTTCTTAGTATTTCTCTAGTGTTTACTTAGCTTTTGTTATTGGGTATTTGTTCTTACTTTCATTCTTATATACTCATTTTCCTTATCGGTAATTCTCTAATCTTATTTACTTATGCAATTTTAACCACCATGAATTATAATCTCAGTAGTATCATTTTCACAATATTGTTGTTAGTAGGAAATCAACCTAAAATCAATTTAGTTAAAACCAAAGTATTATTTAGCATGTCACATTATAATTTACCTAATCATATAATCCTTAAAAATATCATTAGAATGATTGTTGACATAATCACCATAATCACTTTAGTACTTACGTTTCATAGTCTAATTTCATATATCTTTTTCTTGCTAATCTACTTAATCACATAATCACATAGATTAGATTAAATCTAATATTGTAAAATTATTATTGTGTAAATAAAATAAATAGAGTTGTAATATTTGAAATGATTTACAAGTCAAATGAATTATAAGAAGAGTAGTTACCAATTGAACCGTCTAAATTGTTTCTTCCTTTGGTCGTGTCAAATTCTATAACTTTGTTTAGTGGCCATAAACAATTGTTTGTATTAGTCATTTCTATCTTTATGACGAGAGTTGGGATAGGAATTAGGACTATCAATAGGGGTTTAGTGACTTAACCATGCTGAAAGGACGTTAGGACCCACTAAAAGGTCGGTACGAATCCGGAAGGAATATACCGCTACAAGGCCTAGACAATCATAAGTAATTCTAATATTGGTAACTATGAAACTTTTAACTGGTTTTACATGTATTTCTCTTTCACTATATCAACTTGATTAGTTAGTTTAATTTATCGTTTTAGATAGTTTATTTTAATGTCTTTTTATTTCTGTTATTAGATAATTTACTTTATCGTTATCTAGTTAGTTTATCGTCTTTTTATTCCCGTTCCAAGATAGTTTTTATTATTGTTATTCTCTGGTTAATTAGTTCAGCTAGTTAGACTTTCAATATTGTCATTTAAATACCGTCTTTAGTTAGAAATTAGTTGTCAATATTCGGATCAGAGGACTTCCCCGATCGGGTACGTGACAACCCGATCGGGTATGTCGTCTGTTCTGGGTTTTTTGTTTTGTAATTTACATATTTGTTCTTACATATCGTCATTTATATTCTTGTCGTTTTATTTTATGTTAATAGTTCAGATAAACAACTCAAGTGACTCGATTTTAAATGAAAACCAATCCATAACAATTCATAAGTAACACGTACTCCCTGAGGATCGACACCCTACTTCCCTAATTACATTCCTTATGTTGTTAGCCTAGTCCGGGTAAATTATTTTTGTTTCGGGACCGCGACAGAACCGATCATGTCCATTGGATGAGCATTCTCCATACCAAATTTCCTGATTAGCTCCTTGACATATTTCTGTTGGTGAATCGTTACGCCTTCCTTAGTTTGTTGAATTTGCAATCCTAGGAAGAATTTCAATTCTCCCATCATGCTCATTTCAAACTCTGAGGTCATTAAATCTGAAAAGTACTTGCATAATGTATTTTTAGTAGAACCAAATATAATATCGTCGACATAAATTTGAGCAACAAGTAAATCAGAACCCTCAGATTATAGAAATAGGGTTTTCTCGACAGATCCTCTTTTAAAAATGTTTTGTAATAAAAATTTAGACAATATATCGTACCATGCCCTAGGCGCTTGTTTCAAACCATATAAAGCTTTATCGAGTTTAAAAACATGGTTTTAAAATTTGCTATTTAAAAATCCGGGAGGTTGTTCAACAAAAACCTCTTCTTCCAAATATCCGTTAAGAAAAGCAGTCTTAACGTCCATTTGGTACAGTTTCATTCCTGTCTCGTCATAATCAATCCCTTCCAATTGATTATATTCGTGAATGTGACACCCTCAAATTTGCGGAAAACAAAAAATATAATTTAAATAAATAAAAGATGAGAATACGTTTCTAATAGGTTCACTTTAGTGAAAAGCGGTACAATTTAAAACCGGAACCTACTATTAAATATATTCATCATAAGAAGGTGTCTTAAATAAAAAAGGTTCATAACAAAAAAAAGAAATAATATTATACATAAAAAGTATCTGAAACGGGAGACATATCTCCCGTATAAATACAGAAATAAAAGAGTGTATAATAATATACAATCCTAAGAACCGAATATAGGTCCAAGGTAAATACTTCGCTCGCTAGCTCGTCAATGTACCCAAAGTATGCATCACAAACCTGCCAACCGCATTAAATATAAACACGGAAGCCACAGTCAGTGGGGAGTAACTCCGAGTTCTCCCAGCCACGAAATGTCGAGTTTAATAAAACATGAATAACATAAAAGAATGTATATGGAAAATACAAAACCTTAACATATACGATATGCTCTTCATGTTATGAAACAAATAACTATCATATAACCTATCATATGAAGGCTAAGCTACTCATGCAAGCTATCATGTGAATCAGTTAACAACCGGTAATCCAAACTCTATCAACCTTAGCCGACTTGCATCTCACCTTCTAAGATTCATAGAATCATCAAACATGAAAGACCATACGTCTACAAACAGGCATAAGTTCTTAGGACCGTCAATAGAAGACTTCTGTAACTCGAGTCTATACCTACGAGGTAGGATATACTTATATATTTAGGCTCAGCGGTTACCCTCATAACATGGCCAAAATACAAAGCACACATCTAGGCTCAGCGGTTACCTTTAAAACATGGCCCAGATCCAAAGCACATATCTTAGCTCAAAGAGGTTACCCTAATAACATGGCCAAGATACAACTCTACCCTAAACCTAGACTGCGCAGACCTAGAGAAATGCGAAGATCCATCGCACCCAAGACTCATGATACAACCACATGAGTACCCTAAGGAGATCCACCAAAGGGTTGGCTAGTACTAAAGCTGGCTCCATTCCCCAAAGTGGAAGCAATGGCAGCCATGCCCCAACTTGGAGATCCACCAAGCCAGGACACAAAAGCTATCAAGCAGTGAACTATATACTCGTTAAAGATAGTAAGGCCTATCAATGTCATGGTCCAAGATACTCATTTAGAATTAGAATGGTCAAGACGCCATATACTCATAATTCTCTATGGGTACTTAGTCAACACGACACATATCATACAATCAAACAGTCACGGGAAAAACTTCCTATCATGTGACTAATTGCATATAAATCATATTCAAATATCATATCGCCTCATATCTACTAAGGCTCATTCATTCATTATTAAATAAAACCTTACCTGAAGACAAATCCCCGACCCGAGTCCCGCGACGGGTCATCAGTCAAAACGGGGCTGACTAGATCTTAGTTTGACCAAACCCGTTTGGTCAAACCGGCTAGAAACAGAGTCTTAGCCATCGAGGCTTGAACATAAGAATATCACATTCATTTCATGCTATTTCATTCAATTTCTAACATGTGAATTATTAATTCATACGAAAACCCGCTTGACTTACATGATATCAAATTAAACTAAAATCTCGTATTATAATTTCTAACATGTGAGAAATAATAATATAATGAAAAGCTTTTAATTAAATAATTTACTTATTAAAATTTCCCACTTGCTAAATATTACAAAACACGATAAAATAACAATACTCTAAAACCGTCACAAGTCCAAGGGGACCCACGGTTCATTTTGGACCGGTTTTGGTCATCTTTTCTAAAAACCGTTTCTTAATATTTCCCCATGCTTAACATATTTAAAACCCGTCAAAACAACAACAAAACAATCAAGTATCGACAAAAACCCAAAGACCAAAACACGGACCAACCAGACCGGCTGGACCGGGTCTGACCCGGCCTGAACCGGCCTGGTTTGGCCCGGTTTTCCAGCCACCAAAACAGCCCCCTACGGCCACCACCAACATCAACTCTAAATTATTTCTAACATGTTTTAATTAACAACATCCATATTAAACAACCAATTCATCCATCATGCATACAAAAATCATGATTATGAACAAATCATCAAATATGTCAAGAACACTAAACATGCCAAAATTCATCCAACATAATATAATAACAACTTATCATGTTACTAGTTAAAAATCATAAATAACTATAACATGAACATAAACAAAAGATGAACCAAAAACAAAAGATATGTAACATTAAATTCGTCGAGTAACTCGGAATCGTTACCTTAGCTAGCACAAAATCAAGTAGCACCAAAATATAAGAACTAAGAAATAAGAAACCCGTCTACTAATCTTCTTCTAAAATATACGAGTCACCAAACTCGTCTTCAAAATCTTCCCCTATAAGAAATGACAAGAAAAATATTATTAGAATTAAAACTTGATTTTCCATAATTAAAGTGTTGAAAACGATTTTGTCGGAATTGAAAATAAACCGTACTTGAAGATGGAGAGCGAAGAGGAGATTCTAGAAATATAAGTTAGGACGGATTTGAATAAGAAATGAAGGTTTTATGACGATTTTGCTCAAGAACGAACGACGAAGAACGACGAAGAACGATGAAGAACGATTAAAGAAAGTATTGATTTGATCTTAAGTTGATTTATTGTAAAATGAAAAGTAGTTAGTGAGTAATGTTGGGTGGTTGGGCCGTGTAGTTATAGAAGAATTAATGAGTCGGGTTTTGAAATTGTTGTTACGGAATTGACTCGGGTTTAATAATTATATTACGGTAATTGATTAAATATAATTAGATATTAAGTTAATTAAATCAAATATCTAGATATTATGTTATTGTAATGAAAAGAAAGGAAAATATCTAGCTCTAAGAGAGGGGAAAGAGCCGTGAGAAATAGGTAGTAGTCGGATCTGTTTTTGAGCGATTTGCGTAATTTTCGTTAACGGATCGATAAAGTTATAAATATCTTAGATATTATTATTAGTTTAATCATATTAATTTAAAATATCTAAAGTGAGTGGAAAAAGGTGACATGGGCGTGTGACTCATGCCAAAGTCGGGTTTCGGGTTTGTTTCGGGATTTTAGATGACTCGGGAATAGTTAAATGACGTTCGGGTTAAAACCGTAAAAGTTATTCTTTAATTCCAAATAAATTCAAAATAATTATATTAAATTTTCATAAATCCCAATAAATCTTAATAAAAATAAATTAAAAATATTATTTTTTTAAATAAAATTTCGGTCTTCAAAATTACAAGGCGAGTCGGAAAAAGTCAACGAAAGTCAAAGTTGACTTAAAAACGGGATTCCCTTGGAATCTCGCAGAAATTCCAAATACGAACTCGGAATTTCAAAATTCGAGTTGAAACAATAAATTCCAATTTAAAACTTAAATATGCTGAAAAGTATCCGTAAAATATTTTCCCTAGAAAAATAGGGTACTTTTCGGGTTGTTACAGTGAACGACCATTGGAGCCTTATTACGAGCTATAACTCCAGAGTCATCCAAATTTATTTCTGAATACCCATCCAGTACCAATCACAGTTCGATTTTTAGGTCGTGGCAGTAGATGGCACACTTTATTACGTTTGAACTGTTGAAGCTCTTCTTGCAATGCCACAATCCAGTCGGATTCAGCAAGTGCTTCTATTATGTTTGTAGGCTCTATGGTAGAAAGAAAAGAATAGAATGAACAAAAGTTATTCAATATTCGTCTTGTTTGAACTCCCGTATTCAAACTTCCTGGGATACTATCCATAGGATGAGAACTCTTATATTTCCATTTCTTAGAGTTCCTTGGCTCATCATCATCTGATGATTTCTCACTTTCCTCAAATGATTCAGAGTCAAGATTGGTTCCCTCTTGATCTTGACTCCGGGGTTATAGCTAAAGTTGGTACAACTTTAGTTATAATATCTTGATATGGGTCGAAAGTTATAGCATCGTCAGTTATATCTTCGGTTTCCTTTTCCTTGTTTTGAGAAGATACATGTGTATCATAAACAATTGTCTCAGTTCTCTTGTCAAGATCATTTGCGGATTTTTCAAGTTCATCATTGATTCCTTCAATAAGTTCTTCATCTAGTTCCGGTAAATCCTCTCTTATAAGGCGAAAATCGGGATCATTCATGTCTTCTACTTCATTCTGTTCACTTTGTTCAGGCACATTATCTTCATCAAATACAACATGAATACTTTCTTCTATGCACAAAGTTCTTTTGTTAAAAACTTTATAAGCTTTGCTATGATTAGAATAACCAACGAACACAGCTTCGTCACTTCGTGGGTCAAATTTGCTTAAATTATTTTTTTCATTATTATGGACGAAACATTTACTACCGAAGCAACGAAGATGAGCTAAATTGGGTTTTATCCCTCTTAAAAGTTCATAGGGTGTCTTTTTGAGAATTTGTCTAATCATAGCTCTGTTGTGCACATAGCATGCAGTAGTAATGGCTTCAGCCCAAAATTTGTTTTGAAGGCCACTACCCAAAAGCATCGTGCAAGCCATGTCCTCTAGTGTTCTATTCATACGTTCAACAACACCGTTTTGTTGTGGGGTTCGTGGTGCAGAAACGTTATGTGCTACACCATTCTCCCGACAATATTCTATAAAAGCCTGATTATCAAATTCGGTGCCATCATCCTTACGAATGGAAACTAACTTCTTATCATACTTGTTTTCGGCATGCTTCATTAATACTACAAACTCATCGAAAGTTTCATCTTTAGTAAATAAAAAGATAGGCAATACATTGTAAGTTTCTTAAACTCAATATTAGACATTTCTAATATCATTTTACAATTAGTTTACTAATAAACTATTTAGATCTTATGCATGCATAACTAAAATACAAAGATAAGAAAAAACTTTTCCTTACATTGATCTTATAAGATATGGGCACAAGATTTGGACACCTTCCAAACCTTGTTCTTGAGCTTATATGTTGAGGATGAACTCCTAGTTTCAATAGTAGAAACTCTCCGTTTGATTGCACCCAAGTCAATCCCTAAATACCAATAATAATTTTACTAGAAATATTATTAGTGACCTTAAAAGAAAATCTAATCTTAATAATATTACTACAATAGTAATATATATTTAAGATCTTAGATTTTAGAACAAAATATTCATACACTCTTTTATGAGAGATGTTAGTGAGATAAAGAGATGTTTGATAAGTATGATTTTTTTAAGCAAAAATGAGAACTTATTCTCATGGGGTGGTGGGGTGGTTGAGGCTGGCACATGCATGCCTTGGGAAGCCCCAAGCATGCTCAACTTTTGTTCTTATCAAAATGTTAGGCCATGGACTAGGCATGTAGGTATTATGATGATGTTTTTAAAAATTAAAATAATCATATTTACCTAAATCATGCCCAAAATTGGCACACCCACATAAAATGGACTCCATTTTATCTTTGTAATTTTGTCACTTGTAATGTGGTAAGTCATGTACCATGTCATATGTCATTAGGATAAATAAATGTTTATTTAAAATTTTTAATATCATTTCACATTATGTAACAAAATAAATAGTAATTCATAATTATATATATAAAATGGCTCACATTAAGTCCAGTTGATATCATCTACAACCCTTTGTAATTATAATCAACTAATCATTCTTATCTCAAATTGTTTCATAAACAATAATCAATTTTAGTAATAAAACATTTAAATTACAAAAATTGCGTCTTATTTAATCTTATTACAATAAGACATAAATTTTCGCTCACAAATAAAATTTGTTCATTTTTAAGGATTTAATTAATCTGTATCGATATACAATTAATTAACTTTACAATTAAGGGAATGGTCCTATAGGTATTACCTTCAGGGATCAACTGATCACCACCGTCATACGACAATAACGTCAAACTCTAGCAAGCCAATCGTTACCGATTAATGTTGACCAGTTGACTATAATATCTATCATCCCTTAGTATTCTTATTATAGAGATTTATATATTGTGATCGCACTATTGTTGAGGACATTTACTCCAACAATCTCCAACTTGTCCGAGACAAGTGTGCGTCACCAATTCTCTTGTCCTATTAAGATCTCCCACTAAATGCAAGGTGTCTTGCAGGTCGTACTTTCATTTGATCATATGAAGACTGGTTTCCTCGATCAGGAGAGTAACTGTCTGACCGGAATTATCTACCATAGATACCTTCCGAGCGTGGCCACGCATTTTCAGCTTACTACTCCTCGAGTGGCCTTGAGATTTTAAAACAACTCTGACAAGGGGTGGAAAATTCCTATCGCACTATTCCCTTTCCATAGCCACAACTCATCATGACCCAAAAGATGCTCATTTGACCCCAGTTACGAAGGACGTAGAGCATAAATCAAAGTCACTCTGAAACTGTGACACCTTAGGTGAACACTCTTTAGTCAAAGAATTGACTCAGAAAGAATACTAGCAGCTCATGCCACAACCAGGCTATATGAGTTGCCAGAACTCAATAAGCGTTCACTTCCCGACAGAGTGTCTCATACAGTCTGCCTATGTGATCGACTGGTCATCCCTTATGACCGTATGCCACTTGAACTTGCCATCAATCGCATCACACTCTAGTCACTTGGAGACGTCACCTCATATAAGCAACTAGGGGCCAATGCTATGTTAATACAGTCCACTTTAATGGGGTTCAAAATTTGTCTCTACAACCCATTTGGATATAACAAAGCTCAAAACGAGTGCTAGAAACTCAAACGATAAATGTGATTATCATATATGAACAATCAACACAATGTTATTGCTTCATATCATATAATCTAAAGTATATTTCGTCCATTATAATTCATGACGATCTTATTAAATGCAATAAAGGCTTGAGTAGTGAATATACCATATATTCCTTGTGAATTGCTTTTTCCTTCCATCCAACGTTATTCCTAATAACATGAATTCATCTACGTACATGTCTAGATCTCTATCTAGTGTTGGGCTCTTTAACTTGAAAGATTTCTCCCACTCGTTATCATGATAACTGATAGATATTTAGGTGAAAGGATCTACCATTAGCTCCTTGTAAGCCACCTTATCCTCATCATAATGTACTATGTCTCTATTTGTAGAATTGATAATGATTGACTCTTCAATCATTCTTTTAGTTATTCACTTCATATATAACAAAAGTATGCCTAGGATTTCTACAGATCCTTATAAGTTTGGAAATTTGGGTTTGTGTAACCTTTACCACATTACCAAATTTTCTCTACCAAACACAAGAATGAATCCCTAGTTCTTCTTGAGAACCCAATGGATTTTCTAGTGGGCTAACCAATTACACTCATGTGGATTAATTTGTTATAGGCTTGTCATGCTCCCAGCATACAATTCATTTAGGTATGTGTATGTAATGGCATACATGATTGGTATCATGTGATCAACAACTCTTAGGTTCAGTGGATGACTATAACCCTTTCATAGTGATCCCACTTTTATCAACATAAATAACCTATTTAACTTGTTCAGATAGATAAAGGCTCTTATCGATATAAGTCACCTTTCCAAATGCCAAACTAAAATCTTCTATTCCACAATAGATTTTGATTTTAGTATACATGTTGCCTTCTTTCATCCAGCATTAAAATCCAACATTTTATTTCAAAACGGTAACACGAATACGTTACTCACAACGAGTGATACGTCATTCACGTGGAAAACAATTTCTCCCACTGAACTTCATGTCTTTACATGATGACTTTAACTCCCACTGAATTTCATGTCTATACATGACTTTAACTCCCACTGAATTTCATGTCTATAGATGACTTTTCGACAATTCGAGTGAAACTCTTCTTATACCTTATAATAGAATAGATCATCATAACCTCTAGGTAGATACCTTAGGCTTGTGTCATGTACACATCCTTTTTCAAATCCCTATTTGGACATGTGGTTCTTATTGTGTATCTTGTACACACCTACTATGAGGTATTTCACTTATGATTTGGATCTAAGCATAGTTACGCATTAACTTAGCTTTTGTAGACATCTACATGTCTATCCATGCACCTATAATTGGACAATTCCAAATACATCATTTCTTTGCATAGATTTAATTTAGTTTCATAAGTCTCTTATGTTAGAAAATCGAATTTTAAAATTTCTAGGTGCTTCCACTTCATAGATCATAATCTTATTATATCAATAACATTTTCTTTTGGCCTCGTCACTAGTCTAAGGATTCACCTAAGAACGCTTTCTTTTGGTCTCCTTACTAGCCTTGAGTCTAACCTAAGGACATTTTCTTTTCGTTTCCTCACTAGTTCATAACCAGTTTTACGTTGTGGCTTATTTTCTCCCACTCTATCTTTAGAATATACAACTATTTTCCATAAAGATAGCCTTATGAGCCACAAACAATTTTGTACTCATACTTGTGCGGGAGGTAGAAGTATCACGACATGACCTTAAGTGATCTACTAAAGATTTCATTGTAAAGACATCGAATCTTAGCTTCGAGATAGACTAGTTCTATAAGCTAAAGCGGTGTACTCATATTCATGTCAATTACAATCTTTATAAGTGGTGAGGCGAATTGGTTTGGTAGACTCCCTAGTTTGAGTTCAATAACTCAATTTTGACTTAGCAATTGATCTTTCAAAGTGAGAATCAAATTCTTAGCCTTCTATTATAATGATCCAATCATCATAATACTAATATGATCAACTTGAGTCGATACAATTTATGTTATTTGTGCAAGTATAGTATGATTACATGTTTTTAGGACTAAAAAGTTTCAACAAACCGAATGACTTGGGTTGAGAACCAAGTCACTAAATCCAATTACATCCAATGTCAATAAAAGGAATTGAACAAATTTCCATGTCAAACAAGGAAATTCTAAAAGTTCTAAAAACAATGTCTCAAAATACTTCCCAAAATTTTGACAATTCAAAATGAGACTAAGCTTCCATAGGTCTTGAATCATGGGTAGCTACCTTAGCTTCCCTTGAAGAGGTTTCTTAGGCTTGCTTGTCCTAGACTTTATCCTTGCTAGGATGTCCTTATTACAATTAAATAAAGTAAGAATCACAACTTGTATCTATATACCACAGTTGAGATCATAACATAAACGATAGGGATAAATATTTACCTACTGGAACAACCTTTCCAGTTTTAAGATCTCCAAGATACTTATAGCAAATCCTCTTACAATGCCCTACGCCATTACAATAATGGCATTTTTCCTTATTGGAGGCACCCTTCTTGGGCATGGGAAAGCTATTCTTAATAGCTTTACCCTTTTCCCTTGAAGGTGGAGGGCTTCTTCCCTTTACTATCACCTTTCTTGAACTTCCCCTTGCTCCTTTTATTAATATGGAGCACATCCCTGGAAGTGCTAACATTTAGCCCATGTCTCTCTCGGCTTGCACGAGCATCTTGTGCAATTCATGAAGAGAGGTTTTTCATGTTATGCATATTGTAGTTTACCCTAAACTTCACATATGCTTTGATTTTCCCCAACGAATGTTAGACTCGGTCGATAACGAGTTGTTCGGGAATGGTCACCCCTTGCAATTTAAGAGTCTCAACATGCTCAATCAAATTGAGTACATGAGGGCTAACTTTTGGTCCTCTTTTAGGTTCATGTTGAATAATGTGGAAGCCGTCTCATATTGTAAGATCCTAGGAGCTTGTGAAAAAACATGGTCACAAGCTTGGCATAGATCTCATAGGTCGTGCTCATCTTATGGCACTCCTTTGAAGATCGGCCTCCATCGAGAAGATCAAAATGTTTTTGATCGCGGCGAACTCTTTGTGGTAAGCCTCATAGGGCCTTGCGGCGGCAGTTGACCTTTCATTAGGTGTTTTGGGAGAGGCTTTGGTAAGATAACGAAACTTGTCGTCACCCTCCGCGGCCAAACGGAGTTGCATATCCCAATCGGTAAAATTAGCGCCATTATTTTCTAACTTGCATCGATCTATGAAGGATCGAAGCCATGAGACATTTGTGAGAGTTGGAGCATGGGTGGTAGTGGATGAATTAGCATTTGTCATTGCGCATAAACAATTATGACTACAAATTTTAAAGACATAAAGGAAATGTCAACATTTATCATTTTAAATACTTGTAAACATTTTAAACAAGTTTTAACATTTAAATAGTGACCTCTACCCAACTATTATAAATGATTCCGAGATCCAAATTCATATCAACTTTGGCACGGTAAGCCGATTCATCCCTGATTAACATAATTCGGTGGATTAACTCTTTAATCGATTCTACATTAGAACTCTCGGTCGATAATATTACTTTAATATTTATCTTAAGCCCGGAACACATGCGGCTACGGTCGTGAATACTTCCATTGAGCTCAATCCAAATTTCGAAATAATAACCTTTATTACCCCACTTACCCAACGTAACAACTTTAGCACCTCGGTGAGCCGAGCCTATTTCCTTGCGAATTTGGGATTCATGGGTTCTACATTTGGTAAGGCTTGATCTCAATTATTTATCATGAGAGGCCATGTCAATTTATTATCTATCTCATTTAAATGAACTAAATCGATGAATTAACGATAATTTTAATTGACAAGGTCGATTACTCGATGAAATATGCATGTCATGTTATGGTGATTTGGCAATGCATGCAAAAATATTAAATAAAAATGCAAGCATAAAAATAAAACTCCTAGTATGGCCTTTCCTAGAATAGAAAATCATATATTCTATTACAAATTCGGAAACCAACTCCTTTGGTCCCTTGAACTTCATAAGCACGCCTCCCAAGATCACCGTCTCTCTCGGAACTCCTTTCCGAATGGTACGGTCTTTGGGAAACTCCGGTATTACAAATAATTACAAATTATATAATAAAATTACAATAATTTTCTATTATACATTTGTAAAAAAATAATAATACAATAAAACTGATACGATATCACATTAAATTATAACCGAATCAATATTCCCTTACATTTCGGGCAATATTGATTAAAACTAAGGCCATACTAAGATAAAATTAGATAATTCCAAATTACATTAACCAAAATATGACATTCATAAAATGAAAATATGACATTCATAAATAAAAATGCAGCATTATAATATGTATAAAACATGCTCATTTTAAATGCCAAATCGCTCTATTTAACGGATTATATCGAATATAACCTGGTTTTACGGAAATGCGTGATAATAACACTTTAAAATCACCAAACAATACTTAAATCATATTTAAGTCCAAGTTAATTATCCCACGTTGTTTTTGGGTTATGATTCATCATGTTTCCAAAGCTTTATGTTGAGATTTGTTTCCTGATAGTGTAGTAGCCAATGCTTGCAACCCTTGTCCTGGTATTGATTGTTATGTTTGCTTGAGGACAAGCAAATGTTTAGCTGGGGGGAATTTGATAAGTGAATATTTGTATGATTTTAACCCCCAATTTAGCTCGATTTTGTATGTCATTTGTGCTTTGTTAAGCCATTTTATGAGCTAATATCGTCTTCTAGGCGAATTCCTATGTTCTAACCTGTTTTGTAGGGAAAGTGACGTTTCTACGCCCTTTTTCTATATTTCCGAGCATTTGCCTAGAACCCGACGATTTGAGAAGCAAGCTTGACCATGTCGAAGGCATTTCAAGAAGGTTCACAGATTCAAAAGAAAGAAGAAGTAAAGACGATGTCGCAGTTGTCAAAAGATCGATCAGTTAGGCGAAGAATTCATCGTTTTACATCAAACCCTATCAACAAACCTGACTCAAGAGGTCAAGGGGGATGATGGAAGTCAAGTCATATGCAAGGGGAGATGAAACGAGAGTCAAAGGACCAAGATCACAACTTACCCGATCCGGTAAATGTGTACCCGATCGGGTATCCCTGCTTCTTCGAGCAAATTGCTTCAACTTCCTCCTTTTGTCCTATATGTTCAATGCTCAACCCCTTCCCCACGAAACCCTAATGCTATATACAGGATGCTCCAGCCACTCTTCTCAACACATCTCACATCTCTTCGTACTTCACTTCTCTTCTCTTCTTACACTTCTCTTTAGATTAGAAACCTAGATTAAGAGGAGAGAGCCTAGCCTCTCTTCTCTTGTCTAGAACATTTTCTTCTTTTTCATCTTTAGTTCTTAGTTTATTTCTGTCCTTTCTACATCAAAATCTTAGCTTAGATCAATAAGAATTTCAATCTTTGTAATCTACTTTGTTGGGTTCAAGTGTTGTAATTCAAGGAACGATTATTCTATGCAAGGGATTTCTATTATCGTTATCGCTTTCGTTGTTGATCGTCACTTAGGTATTTCTATTTTATCCTTTGTTTAATGTCTTTATGTTTTCTATTTTGATTGTTATTTTCTATCAATGTTATCTTAGATTCGTTTTAGTACCGTTATAATCGTCATTTCATTTCCTAGATTGTCAATTTAGCGTCATCATTATCGCCACATAGAGAGTCTTAAAATATTGTCAAAACCAACTAAACATGTCTATCCTAGTTTTTATTATCATCATCATCTTAGATATAAACATTATCATGAGTGAGTAGTCACCTTTCTAGGATGTAGGGTAGCCATGTTAGATTAATTAAAAGATGTTAATTGGATAAAAGAAATTGTGCTTTTAAAACATTGTGTCTATGCATGTTTGGACTATAACGATAGTTGACGATTTCTGATCAAAATCATTGACTAGAATGGAATTCTTTTCCAAGGTAGAGATACGCGAATTGAATAGACAAAGCATGACATGGTGGATTAAGACCTAGTAAATTGCCTAAAAGCCTGCTAGACCAGCTGATCTATGATTGTAATGAACACATCATTCTTACGAACTCACAATGAATTATTTGCATGCTCCATATCCAATTTCATCAATATGTCAATCTACATGTGTGAACCTACTTCCCTAGATGCCTTTCATTACTGTTAATTCATCATTTGCTTTATTGCTTTCATCTTCAATTGCTTTGATTTTGTTTTCATTTATGCTTTTTGTTAGTTTAGACATCGTAATCCCAAAACCCAGAAACTCGTTAGATAAAACCCAATTGCGAGACATTTCACATTCTATAGGAAACACCATCTCCCTGAGGATCGACCCCTACTTCCCTAATTACATTAATTTGTTATTAGCCTAGTCTGGGTAATTTATCTTTGCATCGGGCTTGCGACAGGCACGATCAAATTTTGGCGCCGTTGGCGGGGAGCACGGTTTAGTTTCCCTTTTTCTTGTGATTTTTATCGCAATTAGTTTTATCTAGTCTTTAGGAACCCAAATTCCTTTAGACCTCTCTTGATTTTTCATCTTAGCTTTTCAATCTTATACCCATATCTTCTAGACTAGGGACCCCTATCTTTTTAGACCCCGATCTAGAAAGGACTCTGCGTAGGAGAAAAAAGCTATTCAAGGAAATCTCAAAAGCTTCTGATACTTCAAGTTTAGATCATATTCGTGAGAAATACTCGGATATTCTATCTAATCTCGAAGGAGAAGAAGACCCATTCTCATCTCCATTCTCAAAATCAATCAACTTTCAAGCAACACTCCATCTTCATCTTCACAAAAGAAAATGGTTCGACTTTCAGACCATTCCAAACCCACCGCAGAAACACTTCCAAGGGGTATTGCTACACCCCAAATCGCAGCCCTAAAGTTTGAAATCAAACCTGCCTTCATTAACCTTATAGAAAGAAGCCAATTTAGTGGCAATGTCACAGAAGATCACAACCTTCACATCCAAAACTTCTTTGACTATTGCTCCACTATTAGACAAACTGGAGTCACCCAAGGGCAAATTAGAGAGATGCTCTTCTCATTCTCTTTGAGGGGTAAGGCAAAGTTGTGGATACATAGCCTTGATAAGGTTACATTACGTATCACCGATTGGGAGAGTTTAGCTCTTGCCTTCTACCAAAAGTACTTTCCTCCAGAAAAGACCGCTTTGTTGAGAAGTCAAATCACTGGTTTCCGACAAGGGGATGATGAGACCCTATATGAAGCTTAGGAGAGGTACAAGGACTTGCAAAGGGAGTGTCCTTATAATGGAATAGATCCATGGCTCCTTGCCATCACATTCTATAATGGGTGTTATATAGAGTCCCGTCGTATCCTGGATTCTGCTAACAATGGAAGATTTGATCAAATTAATGTTGAAATTGCTCACACTATCATTGAATCCATGGCAATTCACGATTCTCAATATAGAAATTCACGCTCCATACCATTGAAATATAAGCAAGAGGACCCCACTTTGACACTTTGACAAGCTCAAGTAGCCCTTCTCACACAAAAGCTTGAACAATTTCAATCCTCTACATTTCAACAAAGTGAAAATGGTGTAAGTAAACTTGAAGCCATGATGCTGCAATTGGCTCAAAGGTAACACACCATAATAGCTCAATTCCAAGAGAGCGATCAAGCTAAGGATGCCGCCATCAAATTGTTGGAAGCTAAAATTTCCCAATATGCCTCTTCTAATACCCACCAAGAGCAAGGGCAACTGCCTTCACAATGTTACCAACCTCACGCAACTGTAGATGCCATTTCCTCAAGAAGTGGTAAGCATAATGATGAGCCCGTGGTTGTTGATGTTGAAGATGAGGTGCCCATGTCAAAGGGGAAAGAGCCCGAGATTCTTATTGAGATCAAAGTCCCATTTCCCCAAAGATTAGCCAAGCACAAGGAGGAGGCAACGTATGGTAAGTTCCTTGACGTCGTCAAGAATTTAAAGGTAACAGTCCCTTTCATTGAATTGCTTTCCCAAGATCCTTTTATTCCAAGTTTATGAAGGAAGTCCTCAAAAAGAAGAGATCCTTCAATGTGATGAAGACCGTAGCTTTCACTGAAGAGAGTAGTGAACTCTTGCAAAATAAGTCTCCACCAAAACTTAAGGACCCTGGTAGTTACTCAATCCCTTGCACTATAGGCACGTATACCATTGATAAGGCCCTTTGCGACCTAGGTGCTAGTGTAAGTGTTATGCCCTTTTCTATGTTTGAAAAACTTAACATGGGTGCTTTGAAATGCACTAATATTACTTTGAAAATGGCGGACCGTTCTCTAAAACAACCTATGGGTGTTTTAGAAGATGTGCCCATCAAAGTTGGTAAGTTTTTCATTCCCGTTGACTTTCTAGTACTTGACATGGCTGAGGACTCTGAAATCCCAATCACTTTGGGAAGACCCTTTTTGCACACCACTGGTGCAGTTTTTGATGTCAAGAATGGGAAGTTGACATTAGAGATAGGAGATGACAAGGTGACCTTTAGTAAAAATTCCACCGTTAGGAGTCCTGTGCTAGAAGACTCATGTTATGTGCTTGATATTGATAACTCTTCTATTGTTTCTTCTATGCCTCGATGCTTACTGACGGATCCGTTGGAGGCACATATTAGTGTTGATTCTCTTGCAGGTGAGCATACTAAAAGCACTACTGCTAAAAGTTCTAAAAGGGGCTATTCCCGGATGATGAGCTTGGATGATAGTGAGCTTAAAGATAAAGGATGAACAAAAAAAGAAATGGAGTCTAGCAAGACTTTTAAATTGCGCTTCTCAGGAGGCAACCCGTGTTCCTTTTCTTTTTGCATTTTTATTCCCTTTTCGTTGTTAGGATTTATTTTGCAGATGAAAGAGTTTTTGAAGAATCTATAAAGACCTTCCTTGTCAAGTTCAAAAGACTCGCTTGGGGGAGTCCGCGCTGACTAGTAAGCTTCACTCTTCTTTCATTTTTCCTTTTCCCCATTAAGCATCTCATTGCATATTTTGTCTTTGTGCTCACATTGAGGACAATGTGATGTTTAGCTTGGGGGAGGGATTGCTTTTTCCCATTTTGCATTTTAGTTGATCATTTTTCAAATTTTGAATAAAAGAAAAAGAAGATTTTTGAGAAAATTTAAAAATTTCTGAACATAATTGAATGCTTTTCATGCTTTGCTTGCTTGTTTACTATGTTATCATGTTACATTTCCCAAACTTAGAGCTTTCAAAAGATAATGATTCAATATTTATTGAATTTTGCATACATGGGGAAGTCTTGTACACAGTAGGCATGGAATGAATCTAGAGATGAGTACGCTTGATCTTGACATTTGGCAAGTTACATATATTGTAAGGTAGAACCTCCTTAGGCTGGTACATCTATACCCAGTCTCATCTAGGTGTGTGTAGTTATCTTTGTGATGTGTGTCATGTCAAAACGCATAAGTATGGTTCTCATTTCATTCCTATAAGCATTACATTCATGATTCACTAATATTTAAAGCCTTTTTCACTTTGAATTACACATCAAAATTAGCCCCTTCATACAAATGCTTCACAAAATAATAGGTACATATAAAATCGGCCTACCCTGTTGAGCTAGTAGCTAGACTATGGTGTATGGGTGCTCTTTTGAGAAGATTTTGTTCCTTGATGTCAAAGTGAATTTGGGAGAACAAAAATGTTCAAGAAGTGATGTTATGTTCAAAAGAAAATAAAATAAAATAAAAGAAAATAAAATAAAAGAAAAGAAAAAAGAGAAACGAAAAGAAAATAAAGGGAGAAATAAAAAAAGAAGTTGTGAGTATCTCCTCAAAATGTCAAGTCAATATTCAGAAGGAGTTTACCCTTGTGTTTCGTGTGTAATAAGCCAATTTGTTTCTTTTGGCTTCGTTATCCGTCTTCTGGGAAATTGATCGATAGTTTGGATTGAGTATCCATTTATCATTGGTCAGTTGCTAGCTCATTCTAACCTTCACATGACCATAACTGTTTGTCCACCTTTCACCCATTTCCCAAAGCCTTCTTCTCATTTTTCCGGCTTCTTTTCTATGTGCATTGTGATCTTTGACTTGTGTTTTGAATTGTTTACCATATTAGACTGCAGACACATTTTCATAAGTCGTAGATAGGCGAGTGTCTCAAAAACATTTACACATAAAGAAAACACCGTTTACATGCAATGAGTGTTCGAGTTTGCCGTGAGAGTCCATTTGTCAAAAGATCATGCAAGAGCCAAAAATTCTGTAGTGAAATTCTTTGTGCTACACCGTTATGTAAATCTCAGCCATGTTTATGTATCATTCTTGCCCACGTTGTTTTTGGGTTATGATTCATCATGTTTCCAAAGCTTTATGTTGAGATTTGTTTCCTGATGGTGTAGTAGGCAATGCTTGCAACCCTTGTCCTGGTATTGTTTGTTATGTTTGCTTGAGGACAAGCAAAGGTTTAGCCTGGGGGAATTTGATAAGTGAATATTTGTATGATTTTAACCCCTAATTTAGCTCGGTTTTGTATGTCATTTGTGCTTTGTTAATTCATTTTATGAGCTAATATCGTCTTCTAGGCGAATTCCTATGTTCTAACCTGTTTTGTAGGGAAAGTGACGTTTCTACGCCCTTTTTCTATATTCCCGAGCATTTGCCTAGAACCCGACGATTTGGGAAGCAAGCTTGACCATGTCGAAGGCATTTCAAGAAGGTTCACCGATTCAAAAGAAAGAAGAAGTAAAGACGATGTCGCAGTTGTCAGAAGATCGATCAGTTAGGCGAATAATTCATCGTTTTACATCAAACCCTATCAACAAACCCGACTCAAGAGGTGAAGGGGGATGATGGAAGTCCAGTCATATGCAAGGGGAGATGAAACGAGAGTCAAAGGACAAAGATCACAACTTACACGATCGGGTAAATGTGTACCCGATCGGGTATCCCTGCTTCTTCGAGCAAATTGCTTCAACTTCATCCTTTTGTCCTATATGTTCAATGCTCGACCCCTTCCCCACGAAACCCTAATGCTATATAAAGGATGCTCCAGCCACTCTTCTCAACACATTTCACATCTCTTCATACTTCATTTCTCTTCTCTTCTTACACTTCTCTTTAGATTAGAAACCTAGATTAAGAGGAGAGAGCCTAGCCTCTCTTCTCTTGTCTAGAACATTTTCTTCTTTTTCATCTTTAGTTCTTAGTTTATGTCTGTCCTTTCTACATCAAAATCTTAGCTTAGATCAATAAGAATTTCAATCTTTGTAATCTACTTTGTTGGGTTCAAGTTTTGTAATTCAAGGAACGATTATTCTATGCAAGGGATTTCTATTATTGTTATCGCTTTCGTTGTTGATCGTCAATTAGGTATTTCTATTTTATCCTTTGTTTAATGTCTTTATGTTTTTTATTTTGATTGTTATTTTCTATCCATGTTATCTTAGATTCATTTTAGTACCGTTATAATCGTCATTTCATTTCCTAGATTGTCAATTTAGCGTCATCATTATCGCCACATAGAGAGTCTTAAAATATTGTCAAAACCAACTAAACATGTCTATCCTAGTTTTTATTATCATCATCATCTTAGATATAAACATTATCATGAGTGAGTAGTCACCTTTCTAGGATGTAGGGTAGCCATGTTAGATTAATTAAAAGATGTTAATTGGATAAAAGAAATTGTGCTTTTAAAACATTGTGTCTATGCATGTTTGGACTATAACGATAGTTGACGATTTCTGATCAAAATCATTGACTAGAATGGAATTCTTTTCCAAGGTAGAGATACGCGAATTGAATAGACAAAGCATGACATGGTGGATTAAGACCTAGTAAATTGCCTAAAAGCCTGCTAGACCATCTGATCTATGATTGTAATGAACACATCATTCTTACGAACTCACAATGAATTATTTGCATGCTCCATATCCAATTTCATCAATATGTCAATCTACATGTGTGAACCTACTTCCCTAGATGCCTTTCATTACTGTTAATTCATCATTTGCTTTATTGATTTTATCTTCAATTGCTTTGATTTTGTTTTCATTTATGCTTTTTGTTAGTTTAGACATCATAATCCCAAAACCCAGAAACTCGTTAGATAAAACCCAATTGCGAGACATTTCACATTCTATAGGAAACAACATCTCCCTGAGGATCGACCCCTACTTCCCTAATTACATTAATTTGTTATTAGCCTAGTCTGGGTAATTTATCTTTGCATCGAGCTTGCGACAGGCAAGATCAAATTTTGGCGCCGTTGCCGGGGAGCACGGTTTAGTTTCCCTTTTTCTTGTGATTTTTATCGCAATTAGTTTTATCTAGTGTTTAGGAACCCAAATTCCTTTAAACCTCTCTTGATTTTTCATCTTAGCTTTTCAATCTTATGCCCAGATCTTCTAGACTAGGGACCCCTATCTCTTTAGACCCCGATCTAGAAAGGACTCTACGTAGGAGAAAAAAAGCTATTCAACGAAATCTCAAAAGCTTATTTGGTTTTGATAGTATTTTAAGACTCTTTATATGGCGATAACAACGATGCTTTAATGACGATCTAATGAAGTGAAACGATTAGAACGATATTGAAATTGAATCTACAATAACATGTAAAGGAAATAACAATCAAATAAGAAACATGAAAACTTAAAACAAAAGATAAAATAGGAATACCTAGATGACGATCAACAACGATTATGATGAATTACAAACAACCGTAATAGAAATTCCTTGCATAGAATAGTGGATCCACGAATTACAATGCTTGAACCACACAAAGTAGATTACAAAGATGAAATTCTTATTGATCTAGGCTAAGGTTTTGATGTAGAAAAGACAGAAATAAACTAAGAAACTAAAGACAAAAAGGAAGAAGAAAATGATCTATACAAGAGAAGAGAGGCTAGGTTTCTCTCCTCCTAATATAGGGTTTCTAATCTAAAGAGAAATTTAAGAAGAGAAGTGTGAAGTGTGGAGAGGTATTTGTTGATATGTGGTGGCTGAGGCATCCTTTTATAGCAGTAGGGTTTCGTGGGGAAGGGGTCATGCACTCATCACATAGGACAAAAAGGAGGAAGTTGAAGCAAAAACTCGGATCAGCAGAGATACCCGATCGGGTACAGCACTTACCCGATCGGGTAAGTTGTGATCTTGGTCAATTGACTTTCGTTTTATCTCCCCTTGCATATGACTTGACTTTCATTATCCCCCTTGACCTCTTGAGTCGGGTTTGTTGATAGGGTTTGATGTAAAGTGATGATTTCTTCGCCTAACTGATCGATCTTCCGACAACTGCGAAATCGTCTTTGCTTCTTCTTTATTTTGAATTAGTGAACCTTCTTGAAATGCCTTTGACTTGGTCAAGCTTGCTTCTTCAAATCGTCGGGTTCTAGGCAGATGCTCGGGAATATAGAAAAAAGGCGTAGAAACGCCACTTTCCCTAAAAAACAGGTTAGAACATAGGAAGTCGCCTAGAAGACGATATTAGCTCATAAAATGGCTTAACAAAGCACAAATGACATACAAAACCGAGCTAAATTGGGGATTAAAATCATACAAATATTCACTTATCAAACTCCCCCAAGCTAAACCCTTGCTTGTCTTCAAGCAAACATAACAAACAATACCAGGACAAGGGTTGCAAGCATTGGCTACTACACCATCAAGAAACAAATCTCATCGTAAAACTTTGGAAACATAATGAATCACAACCCAATAACAACGTGGGCAAGAATGATACATAAACATGGCTGAGATTTACATAACGGCGCAGCACAAAGAATTTCACTACAGAATTTTTGGCTCTTGCATGATCTTTTTAACAAATGGATTCTCACGGCACACTCGAACACTCATGGATGCAAAAGGTGATTTCTTTATGTGTAAATGTTTTTGAGACACTCACCTATCTACGACTAATGAAACTTTGTCCGCAGTCTAATATGGTAAACAATTCAAAACACAAGTCAAAGATCACAATGCACATAGAAAAGAAGCATAAAAATAAGAAGAAGGCTTTGGGAAATGGGTGAAAGGTGGATAACAGTTATGGTCATGTGAAGGTTAGAATGAGCTAGCAACTGACCAATGATAAATGAATACTCAATCCAAACTTTCGATTAATTCCCAAAAGACCAAAACGAAGCCAGAAGGAACGGATTGGCTTATTACACACGAAACACAAGAGTGAACTCCTTCTAAACATTGAATTGACATTTTGAGGAGATGCTCACAGCTTCTTTTTTTATTTCTTTTTCTTTCTTTTTTTTTCTTTTCTGAACATAAAATTACTTCTTGAACATTTTCGTTCTCCCAAATTCAATTTGACATCAAGGAACAAAATCTTCTCAAAAGAGCACCCATACACCATAGTCTAGCTACTAGCTCAACAAGGTAGGCAGTTTTTATATGTAGCTATTATCTTGTGAAACATTTGTATGAAGGGGCTAATTTTGAGGGGTAATTCAAAGTGAAAAAGGCTTCAAATCTTAGTGAATCATGAATGCAATGCTTATAGGAATGAAATGAGAACCATACTTATGCGTTTTGACATGTTCTACCTTACAATATATGTAACTTGCCAAATGTAAATATCAAGCGTACTCATCTATAGATTCATTCCATGCCTACTATGTACAAGACTTCCCCATGTATGCACAATTCAATAAATATTGAATCATTATCTTTTAAAAGCTCTATGTTTGGGAAATGTAACATGATAGCATAGTAAACAAGCTAACAAAGCATGAAAGCATTCAATGATGTTCAAAATTGTAAATTTTTCTCTTATTCAAAAATTTGAAAAATATAAAGAACTAAAATGCAAAATGGGAAAATGCAATCCCTCCCCCAAGCTAAACATCACATTGTCCTCAATGTGAGCACAAAGACTAAATATGCAACGAGATGCTCAATGGGAAGAAGGGTAAAAAGGGAAAAAATGAAAGAAAAATGAAGCTTACTATTCAGCGCGGACTCCCCCAAGCTAGTCTTTTGGATTTGACAAGGAAGATCTTTATAGATTCTTCAAAAACTCTTTCATCTACAAAGTAAATCTAACAAAACAACGAAAAAAAGAAAATAAAATGCAAAAAGGAACGGAAACACGGGTTGCCTTCCGAGAAGCGCTGGTTTAACGTCCCGCTCGACGAATTTTTCAATGAAATCATCTGGTTGGGGATTGACGCTCTATATAGACAATATCTAAGCATCCGATCATGGAATTGTTGTAGTAGAGTTTCAATCGGTGTCCATTGACCTTGAATTTTTCACCATTACTAGCCATTATTTCCACATAACCGTATTTGCTTACATATGTGACAGTGAGTGATCCAGACCATCTTGATCAAAATTTTCCCGGAAAAATTTTCAAACGGGAGTTGAAGAGAAGTACTTGGTCACCGACATTGAATTCTTTTCTGATTATCCTCTTGTCGTGCCAACTCTTCGTTTTCTCTTTATAGATCCTAGAATTCTCGTAAGCTTGCAAACGAAACTCTTCTAGCTCATTGAGTTGCAAAAGTTGTCTATCAGCGTTAAGCTTAGTGTCTATGTTCAGTTATTTGATAGCCCAGTGAGCTTTGTACTCTAATTCAACAGCGAGATGACAGGCCTTTCCATAAACCAACCAATAAGGAGATGTTCCAATCAGGGTTTTGAAAGCTGTGCGATAAGCCCATAAGGTGTCATAGAGCTTATTACTCCAATTTGTTCTAGATTTCGAGACAACGTTTTGAAGAATTGTTTTTAGCTCTCTGTTCGAAACTTCTACTTGACCGCTGGTCTGGGGGTGGTAGGCTAATCCTCAACTGTGATACACACCATATTTGGCAACCAGAGTGTCTAACTGCTTTTCTCCGAAATGAGTTCCTCGATCACTTATCACGGCTCCGGGTACGCCAAAACGCGGAAAGATGATTTTTTTAAATAGTCGTATCACAGCTCTAGCATCATTGTTGGGGGTGGCAATTGCTTCTACCCACTTTGAAACATAGTCGACAGCGACTAAAATGTAACGATTTCCATTTGAAGAAGGGAATGGTCCTTGATAGTCAATACCCTAGACATCGAATATCTCGACTTCTAATATGCCGTTTTGAGGCATTTAATGTCTTTTGGATATTTGACCCATTCGTTGACAAGCATCACAAGCCATAACAAAGTCTCTTGAATCTTTAAACATCGAGGGCCAGAAAAACCCGGATTGTAAGACTTTGGCTACGGTCTTGGACGGACCATGATGACCACCATAAGCAGATGAGTGGCATCCTTCTAAAACTCTGTTTACTTCCCAATGGGGGATACAACGTCGATACAGACCATCTGAACACTGCTTGAAAAGATATGGGTCATCCCAAACAAAGAATTTTGCATCATGCAAAAATTTCTTTCTTTGGTTATAAGAAAGGTCGGAGGGTAGCTGGCGACTGTCAAGGAAGTTGGCAATATCAGAATACCAAGGAGAAGAGTCCGCAATTGCCATTAATGAATCATCAGCGAACGAATCATTAATTGGCGTTGGTAATCCTATTTCAATTACTCTTATCCTTGAGAGGTGGTCAGCGACTACATTGTCTGCTCCTTTCTTATCCCGAATTTCTAAATCAAACTCTTGAAGGAGTAAGATCCATCGGATAAGTCTAGGTTTTGCCTCTTTCTTTGAAAGCAGATATTTCAAGGCAGCATGGTCAGTGTAGACAATAACTTTTGATCCTATTAGGTACGAGCGAAATTTGTCTAAGGCATAGACAATGGCGAGAAGTTCTTTCTCAGTGGTGGCATAGTTGATTTGGGCAGGATCTAGGGTTTTACTAGCATAGTAAATCGCATGAAGAAACTTTTCCTTTCTTTGCCCAAAAACAACTCCTACGGCATAATCACTCGCATCGCACATCAGTTCAAAGGGCAGATTCCAATCACGCGACTAGATTATAGGTGCGGTAATCAAAGCACGTTTGATTTTGTTGAATGCCTCAAGGCATTCCTTTGTGAAATTGAAAGGTGCATCCTTAAAAAGGAGCTCAGTCAGGGGCTTGGCTATCTTTGAAAAGTCTTTTATAAATCGTCGTTAGAAACCGGCGTGGCTTAGGAAACTCCTGATTTCTTTTACATTAGCAGGTGGTGGCAGCTGTTCAATAACTTGGATCTTAGCTCGATCCACTTCTATACCTCTTTCTGAAACGATGTGACCTAAAACTACACCTTCGTTTACCATGAAGTGACACTTTTCCCAGTTGAGAACAAGGTCGACTTCTTCACAGCGTTTTAGAACTCTTGATAGATTTGTTAAACAATTATCAAAGGAAATGCCATAGACGCTAAAATCGTCCATAAATACTTTCATGATAGATTGAACAAAATCTGAGAAGATACTTATCATGCAACGCTGGAAAGTGGCAGGTGCATTACACTAGCCAAATGGCATTCTGCGATAAGCGAAAGTACCATAGGGACAGGTGAAGGTGGTTTTCTCTTGGTCCTCAGGGTGGATAGGGATTTTAAAAAATCCTGAGTAACCATCTAGATAACAGAAATACTTGTGACAAGCTAACCTCTCTAGCATTTGGTCAATGAAGGGTAGACAATAGTGATCTTTCCTAGTCGATTGATTCATCTTTTTATAGTCAATACACATACGCCATCCCGTCACAATCCTTGTGGGGATGAGCTCATTCTTCTCATTTTTTACTACTGTTGTTCCTCCTTTATTAGGAACAACTTGAACAGGGCTAACCCATTTAGAGTCAGAGATTGCATAGATTATGCCAGCATCTAGCAATTTCATGACTTCAGTTCTAACTACTTCCTGCATGTTGGGATTAAGACGGCGTTGACCTTGAACACAAGGTTTTTGGCCTTCTTCTAAATTGATTCTATGCATGCAGAAGTCTGGGCTTATGCCTGTTAAATCTTCGAGTTTGTAACCTATTGTCTTTCTATGCTTTTTCAAGACAGTCAATAGTGAGGTTAACTGATTTTCATCTTGCAGAGCACTCACTATGACTGGGCAATACTTAGATTCATCTAAAAATGCATATTTTAGATTCGAGGGAAGAGGTTTTAGTTCAGGTTTTTGTACTTCTGCCTTGGCAGGAGTATCAATCAAGCTTATGAACTCTTTGATCTCTTCTGACGGTATCTCTTCTCCGATCAGGTCCTTTTCCAGCTCACTGATCTCGAAATTGTCATTCTCAGAGATATCCTAAAACAATAAGATTTGCTTCTAAAGCATCCTCGATTATTGATGGATAAAGAGATTCATCAATAATGGAGTCGACAATATCAATGAACCAGCAAGACTCCTCTAGCATGGGACTTTTCATTGCACTGTTCAAGTTATAGGTGACTTTATCATCACCTACTTCTAGTGTCAGTTTTCCATTCTTAACATCGATTACTGCTCCGGCAGTGTGCAAAAATGGCCTTCCTAAAATAATAGGGATTTGAGAATCTTCAGCCATATCTAGCACGATGAAATCGACGGGAATGAAAAACCTTCCTGCTTTGACAGGCACATCTTCTAAAACTCCCATAGGTTGTTTTAAAGAACGGTCTGCCATTTGTAGAGTGATACTGGTGCATTTGAGAATTCCCATATTCAACTTTTCACATATTGAAAAGGGCATGACGCTTACACTGGCACCTAGATCGCATAGAGCTTTGTCGATTGTGTAGGTGCCTATAGTGCAAGGTATAGAGAAACTACCTGGATCCTTTAACTTAGGAGGGGACTTATTTTGTAGCAAAGCATTGCACTCAGCTGTGAATGCTATGATTTCAACATCATCTAAAGTCCTCTTCTTAGTTAGGATATCCTTCATGAATTTTGTAAAAGAAGGGATTTGAGTGATTAATTCAGTGAAGGGAACCGTTACTTGGAGGTTTTTGACTACTTCCATGAATTTGCTAAACTGGGTTTCCTTATGATTTCTTCTCAAGCGTTGGGGAAATGGAACATGGATTTTGATGGGTTCCTTCACAGATTCATCCTTATTTTCTTTGGTTTCCGCTTCCTGAGCGGTGGATGGATGGAAATCGTTTTGGCTCTCTACTGGTGTTAACTCAACTATTGTTTCCTTGGGTTGCTGAGGTTCCTTATAAGTGGTACCACTCCTAAGGGTGATAGCATTAGCGGTGTCCCTTGGTTGCTCACCATGAGGTGGGAGTTGGCCTTGTTTCCTTTGGGCATTAGAGGCAGCCAATTGGGCCATTTGAGTTTCAGGCATTTTGATGGCAGCATTTTGAGCTTGATCACTCTTTTGAAGTTGAGCAAACATTGAATCTTGTTTTTGAACAACTTGGAGAAGCATGGATTCAATTTTGCTCAGGCTTGAGTCATTGGGTTGGCTTTGATTTTGGGGTGGTTGGTGTTGAGGTCGGTGTTGGTGTTGGTAAGGTTGATTGAAGTTAGGTTGAAATGGAACTCTCTGGTTTTGAAAACCAGGTGGATTATAGGGCTTATGGGGTATGAATGGTTGTTGAATCGGATGGTGGGGATTCTGAATGTTGGTCCTTTTGTAGAACAAAAGAGGAGGATGGTTCTTTGTGTTCTCATTATAGAAGTTTGAGAAAGCATTGCCCTTCCTATATGCTTGGTAGGCATTGACTTGCTCTAGCGAACTCCTACATTCTTGAAAACTGTGTCCTCCAACCCCACATGTCTCACATACCACTACGTGGTTAGTGACGTTAACATGTTGCTTGGATTGGGAAGAGCTTTCTACTTGTTGCTGCAGAACGGCTAATTGGGCTTCTAGGAGTGCTACTTTGCTGGAATCTTCCTGCTTGGTTTTGAGTGGCATAGCACGTGAGTTGCTATACTGAGAGTCGTGAATAGCCATTGACTCGATAGTTGCACTAGCTATTTCTACATCGATTTGATCGAAACGACCATTGTTAGCGGAGTCGAGGATACGACGCGATTCGCCACAACAACCGTTGTAGAAGGTGATAGATAAGAACCATGAATCAAGGCCATGATGAGGGCATTTTCTTTGTAATTCTTTGTACCTTTCCCATGCCTCATAAAGGCTTTCATCGCCTCTCTGACGGAATCCAGTGATTTGACTCCGTAAGAGTGCGGTTTGTTCTGGTAGGAAGTACTTTTGATAGAAAGCAGGAGCTAGACCATCCCAATCGGCTATTCCTAAGGTAACTCGGTCAAGGTTATTGATCCAAAGTTTAGCCTTTCCTGTTAAAGAGAAGGGAAAAAGCATTTCCCTAATCTGCTCTTGGGATACTCCAGTTTGTCTAATTGTGGAGCAATAGTCACAGAAGTTTTGAATGTGAAGGTTGGGATCTTCTGTGGCATTGCCACCAAATTGACTTCTTTCTATTAAAATGATGAAGGCGGGTTTTATTTCAAAGTTTTGGGGAGTGATTTAAGGTGTAGCAATACCCCTTGGAAGTGTATCTGCAGTTGGTTTGGAATGGTCTGAAAGTCGAACCATTTTCTTTTGTAAAGATGAAGATGGAGTGTTGTTTGAAAGTTGATTGGTTTTTGAGAATGGAGATGAGAATGGATCTTCTTCTCCTTCAAGATTAAATAAAATATCCGAGTAATTCTCACGAATACGATCTAAACTTGAAGTATCAGAAGCTTTTGAGATTTCGTTAAATAGCTTTCGTCTCCTACGCAGAGTCCTTTCTAGATCGGAGTCTAAAAAGATAAGGGTCCCTAGTCTAGAAGATCTGGGCATAAGATTGAAAAGCTAAGATGAAAAATCAAGAGAGGTCTGAAGGAATTTGGGTTCCTAAAGACTAGATAAAACTAATTGCAATAAGAATCACAAGAAAAAGGAAAACTAAACCGTGCTCCCCGGCAACGGCGCCAAAATTTGATCGGACCTGTCGCAAGTCCTGGTCAAAGATAATTACCCAGACTAGGCTAATAACAAATTAATGTAATTAGGGAAGTAGGGGTCGATCCTGAGGGGGATGGTGTTTCCTATAGTATATGAAATGTCTTGCAATTGGGTCTTATCTAACGAGTATCTGGGTTTTGGGGTTTTGATTTCTAAACTAATAAAAAACATAAACGAAAACAAAATAAAAGCAAACCAAAACGAAAACAATAAAGCAGGTGATGAATTAACAATGATAAAAAGAATCTAGGGAAGTAGGTTCACACATGTAGATTAACATATTGATGAAATTGGATTTAGAACATGCAAATAATTCATTGTGAGTTCGTAAGAATGATGTGTTCATTACAATCATAGATCAGATGGTCTAACAGGCTTTTAGGCAATTTCTTAGGTCTTAATCTACCATGTCATGCTTTGTCTATTCAATTCACGTATTTCTACCTTGGAAAAGAATTCCATTCTAGTCAATGATTTTGATCAGGAATCGTTAACTATCGTTATAGTCCAAACATGCACAAACACAATGTTTTAAAAGCACAATTTCTTTTATCCAATTATCATCTTTTAATCAACCTACATGGCTACCCTACACCCTAGAAAAACGACTACTCACTCATGGGGATGTTTAAATCTAAGATGATGTTAATAATGAAAAGTAGGATAGACATGTTTATTTGGTTTTGATAGTATTTTAAGACTCTTTATATGGCGATAATCACGACGCTATATTGACGATCTAATGAAGTGAAACGATTACAACGATATTGAAATTGAATCTACAATAACATGAAAAGGAAATAACAATCAAATAAGAAACATGAAAACTTAAAACAAAAGATAAAATGGGAATACCTAGATGACTATCAACAACGATAATGATGAATTACAAACAACCGTAATAGAAATTCCTTGCATAGAATAGTTGATCCACGAATTACAACGCTTGAACCACACAAAGTAGATTACAAAGATGAAATTCTTATTGATCTAGGCTAAGGATTTGATGTAGAAAAGACAAAAATAAACTAAGAAACTAAAGACAAAAAGAAAGAAGAAAATGATCTAGACAAGAGAAGAGAGGCTAGGTTTCTCTCCTCCTAATCTAGGGTTTCTAATCTAAAGAGAAATGTAAGAAGAGAAGTGTGAAGTGTGGAGAGGTATTTGTTGATATGTGGTGGATGAGGCATCCTTTTATAGCAGTAGGGTTTCGTGGGGAAGTGGTCATGCATTCATCACATAGGACAAAAAGGAGGAAGTCGAAGCAAAAGCTAGGATCAGCAGAGATACCCGATCGGGTACACCTCTTACCCGATCGGGTAAGTTGTGATCTTCCGACAACTGCGAAATCGTATTTGCTTCTTCTTTCTTTTGAATTAGTGAACCTTCTTGAAATGCCTTTGACTTGGTCAAGCTTGCTTCTTAAAATCGTCGGGTTCTAGGCAAATGCTCGGGAATATAGAAAAAGGGCGTAGAAACGTCACTTTCCCTACAAAACAGGTTAGAACATAGGAATTCGCCTAGTAGACGATATTAGCTCATAAAATGGCTTAACAAAGCACAAATGACATACAAAACTGAGCTAAATTTGGGATTAAAATCATACAAATATTCACTTATCAGTCTTGTGTTATTTTGAAGTAGATCTTGCTTGAATTGTTTCTTCAATGTTATAACCAAGCTAGCTATAACTTTGCATATGAACTTCTGAATTTCTACCTCAAGCTCCTATAACTTTGTCTCACAGAACTTGTCAAAGTTATGCCTTAAGCTCCTATAACTTTGATCTTCTTTCGTGTAATTGTTGTTAGCTATGATAAGACTAAAACACACAATTACATGCATATGATATATCAAGTAAAGCACATTATCAAGTAAACAGATGTCATTATCAAAACTATAAAATAGGTCCAACACATACCAAGCAATCAAACTCAAGGTCTGTGGAGGTCCGTGCCAAGCATGAGTAAGGCTGGTTTTTAGTCCATTTCCTCGAGTAGTGAAAGCCCTTGGTGCTAACATGAGTATACACCATGGTATGGTTGACGTTAATCTTTATCCATCCTTACGCCCAGATAATAAGTTGGAGATTCCAGACAAGACGATTGGTCGAAAGGGTTGTGTTAGGCTTAGGAAGGCCGCATAAAACGACCTAGGAAGGTCGCGTAATGACAACCGACAAGTGTCTCCTACATACTATTCCCTAACCTTGTTCAAGTTTCACCCTGGGTACACGTAAGTATATAATCCCCAGTGGAGTCGCCAAGCTGTGATACACAAATTCGTGACCACATGTCAAGCTGTGGGCTGAAAAACCACGGTCAGGCGCGCTTGAAAAGGGAGAAGCGTAGAAATACGCATTTTTGGAGTCGCCACCAACTTTTGTGGGAAGTTGGAACCGTTCGAATACTTTATGCCATGTCAAGACACAAAGTAATGACATGAACACCAAGAACTCGTTACCCTTAGCATTTTATGTCTAGAATGACTCTCGTGGATGCCAATGAACACGGATACTCATAGAGATCTGGATTAAGGGGTGAGGGTACGTATTAGGATGTTCTTTAAATGAACACCTAATCCTTCCCGTCTCGATAGCGGCCTCTGCTAATGATTAGGGAAACTCTTCTGTACTTGATATGTTGTCAGTTATATGCATGCTATGCAACATCCATGTTTTAATCCTAGCATGTGAGCAGTGATATTAGGGTTAATAGTTGATTAATACGTAATTAAATCTACGTCGGAGCGATAAAGGAAGTTCAGAGACATAAACTAACCCAGAACAGGCGCATCAACCCCTGCGTCTCTTATAGAGGTGGGTTATGGTTGTGAAGCCAGAATGGCGATTGATGCATGTATTTTATATAGACTTTTTAGTCCATTTATGCACGCATTTTTATGTCATATAGGTGATATTATATCACTATATGCCCCTATTTGGCTACTTTGTACTTTCATTACCATTTTGTAGGTACAAGCTGCGTAGTAGCGGAAACCGAGCCAAAACAGTCCACTTTGCATGCATTTAGGAGAATGGAAGGAACGGGACAGAAGCTCTTGCATGGGAAAGCGTGAAACCGCTCACAATCAAGTCCAAAGCCATGACTCACACTATGTGCTATGCTAGAAGACCTCGATCGACTATACATTTGATCGATCGAGGAGAGTTGAAGTGAAGAGTTGCTCGATCGAGCTGTCATGTGCTCGATCGAGTGATAGCCGTTGAAGAGTTGCTCGATCAAGCAGAATTGCTACTCGATCGACCGATATCCTCGAATAAAAGCCTCGATCGAAGGGTATTTTCCCTCGATCGAGTGGAATCCATCACAGGCCTTAAGTCCATAGCTTAATTAGGGTTTAGAGTCGTGTTATGCATTTAGAAGACTCTTACTTACGTCATTAGAAAAAAAGGCGAATTATGATCCATTATTAGCAGACATTAATCTTTCAACATTTGTTTCTGAACTTTACCTTTAGTTTACATTTGGGTTTATCAACGTGGATTTGTTCTTTACGCCGGATTGCTAAGATTGTAAACTCTTTTAGTTAGTCTTGAATATGAGAATTAATCTGAGCAATTTAATTGAGGTTAGTCAAATGAGTGCACGCAGGAGACTAGCTATTTAGTTAACCCCGACCTGGATCGAGAGATTGAAAGGGAAAGGCTTGCTTAGAATTGATAGGTGACCCCTAAGAGGACGAGAGTTAATTAGGAAAATCCCTAGGGTGGTTTGAGACCGAGAGGAGAAAACCATTGCCCTTCTCATTGATAGATTGACTGACTTAGTTGACCCGTAGATGGCGATATTGCAGTGGACCGAATCCTAGCATATTCTTCCTTTTTTCTAATTTATTCCATATTAATTTCTGCCTTTATTTCTCTTCCTTTAATCTTATTTAGTTTAGTTTAAAACCATTTCAAAACCCCTAGTTTGTGACTGACAGATTTAGATTACAGTTAGTTAGTTTCCTCCTTGTGGAGATCGACCCTACTTCCGCTATCTTCTTACTTTGTAGACTTAGGCTTTTATTTTTGGTGTATAACGACACGCATCAAATTTTGGCGCCGTTGCCGTGGAGGCAATTTAATTTTCTGTTTATTTATTTATGTCTCGTCTTAAGGAATATCTAATTCCTTAAGACTGTTCTTATTTTTCTCTCTATAGTCGTGTATGCGCAGGTCCCAAAGGCTCGAATTAGTGGAAGATGATCCAGAGCCTGAAAGAACCTTCTTACGCAGAAAGAGATGGTTAGATAAGACTTTTCAGGAGGAAGACTTGAGTACTTCTGAATCCGTCATCGACAGTTTCATTTTCGAGGAAGATTTGACTGTTGAGACTACCATACCAGCAAAGATGCCTAACATTGCTAGTCACTCTGCGCCCATCGCTGCATGTATACCCCAAGGATTCAAACTTACAACGGACGAAGATGGAACTTCTTTCGATCTTCGTCCGTCTTATATAAAGCTTGTCCAGCAGGATAAGTATAGGGGTGTGGCTGGGGAAGATCCGAGGAAGCATATGGAGACCTTTGGTGATTACTGCTCTTCTATTCCGGTTTCTAAAAGGGTGACACAAGACAAGTTCAAGGAGGTCTTGTTTCCTTTTTCTCTTACCGATATTGCCAAAGAGTGGTTGAAGAATTTGAATAGGGAAGAGCTGGGTATTATAGACTAGACTACACTTGCACTGGCCTTCTACAAGAAGTATTTTCCACCACAGAGGACAAATGCTTTGAGGGGTCAGATTACAAATTTCAAGTAAACGGTTCATGAAAATCTCTCTGAGTCCTGGGATCGATTTAAGACGCTTGTGAGGTCTGTTCCTCACCATGGGTTCGAACAGTGGTTTCTATGTAACCAGTTCTACAACGGGTTGTATGATGATCATCGAGCTATTCTAGATGCCGCATCGAACGGGAGATTCCAGAAGGAGATAGATGATGATAAGGGTTGGAAATTGAGAGAGGAGATGGCAACCCATTGTGCTGAATATGGTAATCCGCAAAGTGGTACACGGACAGTAGCTAGTGCTGATTCTGACGGTCTGGATGCTAAATTTGATAAACTAAATGCCAGACTTGACAAATGGGAGAAGCAAGCTGCAGATAACCAGCAGACGGTTCATTTGCTGCAGCGAGATGAAGTGATTACTTGTGAAAGGTGTGGCGAAACTGGTCACACGGCTGTAGATTATCTTTCAGAGAAGGAGCAAGTTTGTTCCTTCCAACAATACCGTCAAGGGGGTAGGTACTACAATCAGGGGAATATCCATCCTAACTTGAGATGGACAAGCCAGAATGTCCTAAATCGTACTCCTCCCCTACAGCAGCCGACGTATCAACCCCCGCACAAGCAAGGAGTCCAAAAAATCCAGTCTTCACAGCAAGCTAGTTCCTCATCTGGAGGAATTTCAGAAGTTGCAGAGCTAAAGTCGATGATACAAGCTTTAGCTATCCAATTGAGCAAATCTGATGAAGCGACGAATGCTACCATTAAGCTTTTGGAGTCATAGATTGCTCAATTGGTGGGAGCTAGATCGACTAGGCAACCTGGCCAGTTACCTTCTCAGACTGATAAGAATAAGGAAACACTGAACATGATTACTTTGAGAAGCGGTATTTCTTATGACAGTCCTGCTGGTATCTCTTGTGCGCATCAAAAGTTTCGAAGGGTGATAATGATGTTGTAATCGATCGAGGAGTTTTTTTACTCGATCGAATGAATTAAAGGAAAAGTCACTCGATCGAGAAGTTATTGTTGGTCGATCGAGTGAATCAGAAAACCAGTTGGTCGATCGAGAGGGTTCAGTTGCTCGATCGAGTGTTCTGATTGATGATACTGCTCGATCGAGCAGTTTGAGTTCTAATAATGATCGATCGAGTGACATTGATACTCGATCGATGGGTCCTAATGAGCGGGAAGCTCGTTCGAAGGGGTTAAGCAAGCGGATGATTAACAACGCGATTGTCAAGGATATGCAACGTGGATCACCTGACATTCCAGTTCCGCTTCCTGGTCGATTGACGAAGGCTAAGGTCGAGAAGGAATTTGCTCGGCTCGCTGACATTGTACGCGATCTTAAAGTGAATGTTCCTTTTGCCGATCTTTTATTAAAGGTACCCTCTTACCTGAAATTTATGCGTGAAATTCTTTACCGTAAGAGGTCAGTCGATACTGTAGAGACTGTAGCTTTGACTGAGGAATGCTCCGCGTTCCTCCAAAATAAATGCCCACCTAAACTGTCTGACCCAGGTAGCTTTTCCATACCGTGTCATCTAGGTACCTATCTCATAGATAATGAGTTATGTGACCTAGGAGCTAGTGTTAGCGTCTTACCTTTGTCTTTAGCCAAACGGTTAGGCTTCACCAAGCTTCAGTGTACCAACATGACAGTACAAATGGCAGATAGGACCTTGTCCCGACCTTTAGGAGTCATAGAGGATGTTCCTGAGCAAATAGGGAGATTCTTTATCCCGGTCGATTTCATAGTATTGGACATACCTGAGGATTCTCACACTCCCATCATATTGGGAAGGCCGTTCTTGCATACTGCGCAAGCGGTTATTGATGTCGGGTTACGGACATTGACTTTTCAGATAGGTGGGGAGAACCTAGTTTTCACGCAGTCTCATGCTAGTAAAGGTCCTATGCTCGTTTCACCATGTCACGCGCTTCCCTTAGCTGATATCACACCTGATTTATTCACGCATGACAAAGCTTCGGTCCCTATCGAGCCTACAGCTCCTATGTGTGATATTCCTATTGCTACCATAACACCTCCGCCCCAGCTTGAGAGCGAATTGGAGGAACGTGTTGTTTTGTGTTTTCTTACAGATAGTAGAGCGGCAGCGACGGAGGTGAAGAAGGGGGAGCCATGTTCGCGTGATAATGTCAAGAAAAAGTCCAAGAAGGACAAAGGAGCTCGCGCATATTCGAGTGATTCAGAAGTGGAGCTAGACTCAAAGAAATTATCATATGTGTGGAGAAAGAAGTTGGAAATTACCGCAGCTGAGGGTAATTCCGCAAGTCAAAGGCCTGACGGTGGCATTGTCATGAAACTATTTGGTTATTAGCCGGGTTTGCAATCCCGTGCAATTTGTAAAAAACAATTTATTGTGTTTTCGTTAGACAATTAGACAATTAGACTATTTACTTAGATTAGACGTTACGTTATAATCCATAGTTTAGATAAACAGTTTATTTTTCCTGTTAGACAACTTTTGGTATTTTTGGGTATCGTTTTGTATCGTTTTTGCAGGAAAAGAAGCGGAAATCAGTTGCTAAAAGTCGAAGGCTGTGCAAATTGGAAAACCATTCGATCGAGTAAACAGTTACTCAATCGAGTGATTTGGGGAAGATAAAGACCCCGATCGAGTAGAATTTCTACTCGATCAAGTAGAATTCCCCTTTGCTCTTCATCTTTTTATTTTTCTGCATAATCTTACCTGCAATTCGTGTTAATATCCAAATTACTTACCAATTACATCTACCCGACGTATAGGGTGGAAACAGAGGAGACTGATGGGAGAAGGTGATGTTAGCTCCCCAGTTTGATGCTGATTTGGGGAAGCTATTGTCTTGTGAGTTTTTCTGTTTATTTTTTTTTCCATTCTTTGTATATCTTTCATCCCTTAGGAACATGAATTAGGTTGTGTTTCCCCTTCCCTTATATGCTGTTGTGCTATAGCCAATGAGGACATTGTCTGTTTTGGGTTTGGGGAGGTGTTTTGCATCCTTTTGCGTCTGCATTTGCATTTGTATTGCATTCACGTTTACAATTCATGTTAATTAGAAAAATTTGAAAAAAATCAAAAATATCATGTTTATTTTTTCATATAGTCGAGTCGGATTGGAGTCTTGTTCGTGATGAAATTGCACTACAAGTCTATTTTATGCTATTCCTTGCACCATTCTTGACTTACTTGGTAAAATCGAAGTAGTGAACTATTGAATTTTGTCTTGGAATTTAAATTTGACTATTAGACTTGACTCAACGTTTTGGCAAACTACTTTTATATTCTAAGTTTTAGAGCCTATAACTGGTGACATCTATGACCAGTTCATCTAGGAGTGAGAGTAGTTACTCCCCACATTTCGTGTCATTTGCTTGTATATGAAATTTGATTTCTTATTGCCTGCACGCATTGGGTTTGTGGTCGGTATTACGTGTTTTGAGAATATTTGCATCTCCCTTTTCCTCATTTTACCCCATTAACTCCACATAAAGCCATATCTGCCCGTTGCCCTTAACTACATCCTAAACTGAGCCTACCTTTGCCAACCTAGTTTAGTAGGGAAGGTATTTTATACCATTGTGTCAGTGTTTGGCTCGTTTTCATTGATTGGAGTGGGTATTTGCGAGAAAAAGAAGAGAAGTTACTGATTGTGCCTCGATCGAGCAGCCTTTAGCTCGATCAAGCAGATGCTGTTATTTATTGCCTCGATCGAGTGACTTATTCAACTCGATTGAGTGGTTTTCCTCAATCAGCCTAGAAAAGAAAAGAAAGAAAATGAAAAAAAAATGAAAAATATGATGAGAAAAATATTTGGCTGAAGTTTTTGTTGTCCACACCTCCTATGCTTATTATTGTTTGTCGAGGTGTTTTATGGGATTTGTGTTGTATATGCCTAGATTTTTTAAGGCATCGAGCTTAGATTTTGATAGTTGGAAGAATGGAACGAGTTCTATTGCGGGCTTGTTAGGAACTAGCTTGGCTATTCACCCTCACATTTCCATTAATTGTTTTGCCCCTTCTTACCAATTAGCCTCACATATCCATATCTTTGCAAATGTTCGGCACGTGATTGTCCTTGAACGGTGGTTATGCGTGTGTTCGGTGCTTGAATCATCTTTCATATTAGTTAGCGATGCATGTTGTGTCGGTCGTAGTCTAGGTGAGTGACTATATTTTCTTCTCTCTTTCTTATACATATATACTTAGCATTTGCTTGTTGAGAGAAGAGTGACCCGTGAGAGTCCGAATTTGGTTGAGTCTTTCAAGGTTGAAAGTCTAATTTATTTCCAAGATTGTACAAACTCGTTCACTTTCGTATTAAGCTTTGTAGCGATTGAATGAGTGCATTAAACTGTTTAGCATTGACCTGTAGCTAGCTCTGAGACTTACTCCATTCCCCTAGGTTTATTTAGTTCTATATAGCTGCATTTAGTTTGCTTGAGAACAAGCAAAGGTTTGGTTTGGGGAAGTTTGATGCGTGTATTTTATATAGACTTTTTAGTCCATTTATGCACGCATTTTTATATCATTTAGGTGATATTATATCACTATATGCCTCTATTTGGCTACTTTGTACTTTCATTACCATTTTGTAGGTATAAGCTGCGTAGTAGCGGAAACCGAGCCAAAACAGTCCACTTTGCATGCATTTAGGAGAATGGAAGGAGCGGGACGGAAGCTCTTGCATGGGCAAGCGTGAAAGCGCTCCCAATCAAGTCCAAAGCCATGACTCACACTATGTGCTATGCCAGAAGACCTCAATCGACTATACATTTGATCGATCGAGGAGAGTTGAAGTGAAGAGTTGCTCGATCGAGCTGTCATGTGCTCGATCGAGTGATAGCCGTTGAAGAGTTGCTCGATCAAGCAGAATTGCTACTCGATCGACCGATATCCTCGAATAAAAGCCTCGATCGAAGGGTATTTTCCCTCGATCGAGTGGAATCCATCACGGGCCTTAAGTCCATAGCTTAATTAGGGTTTAGAGTCGTGTTTTGCATTATATAAGACTCTTATTTACGTCATTAGAAAAAAAGGCGAATTATCATCCATTATTAGCAGACATCAATCTTTCAACATTAGTTTCTGAACTTTACCTTTAGTTTACATTCGGGTTTATCAACGTGGATTTGTTCTTTACGCCGGATTGCTAAGATTGTAAACTCTTTTCTCTCTTTTATTCTTAACCTTTGTTTTAGTCTTAATTACTGTTTTACTTCTCTTAATTGCTGCGTTACTGTTTTTATGCTTGTTAATTACGATTATATCATGTCTAATGTCATATGTTCAATCGTCTTTATTAGCATCGTTAATAGTATAAGTAGCTAATTCCCTTGTATGTTAGGATGAGGAAAACTGTAGTAGAAGCATGATAGGGTCGAGTATTTTAGTTAGTCTTGAATATGAGAATTAATCTGAGCAATTTAATTGAGGTTAGTCGAATGAGTGCACGCAGGAGACTAGCTATTTAGTTAACCCCGACCTGGATCGAGAGATTGAAAGGGAAAGGCTTGCTTAGAATTGATAGGTGACTCCTAAGAGGACGAGAGTTAACTAGGAAAATCCCTAGGGTGGTTTGAGACCGAGAGGAGAAAACCATTGCTCTTCTCATTGATAGATTGACTAACTTAGTTGACCCGTAGATGCCGATATTGCAGTGGACCGAATCCTAGCATATTCTTCCTTTATCTGATATATTCCATATTAATTTCTGCCTTTATTTCTCTTCCTTTAATCTTATTTAGTTTAGTTTAAAACCATTTCAAAACCCCTAGTTTCTGACTGACAGATTTAGATTACAGTTAGTTAGTTTCCTCCATGTGGAGATCGACCCTACTTCCGCTATCTTCTTAGTTAGTAGACTTAGGCTTTTATTTTTGGTGTATAACGACACGCATTAGCGATCAATTAGCATTCATTGGTGATTTTACGGTTTATTATCGATCTACAAGTCGAATAAAGATGATTGAATTAGTTAAATTACAAGACTGAAATCCACTAATATTGACTATTAGGGATCTAAGTCAAGGAATAAAACATCTAAAAATGAAAAACTATGTTTAAAAGACGTCTTATACACAAAGAAAAGACTAAATAAAAGAAGTTTTGAAAAGGTTTTAATATACTTCCGACAAGAATATTACATGAATTAAATAAAGTACAAAATAAAATGCAAAAGATGGGATTATTACATCCTCAGACTTACATGTTTGACGAAACGAGATTATCTAAGCTCGACTGGAATATGTAAATAAAAGTGCCCTCGTAAGAGGATTGATAATCGATTACTTGTAAATAAAATGCGTACTCTCCTAGGATTTGCTAAGGTGCTAGTAGAGGTTGAGGTTGATCAGAGTTTCCCTAAACAGATTGTCTTTGAGGATGAGAAGGGTTAGGAGATAACTGTAGCTGTGGAGTATGATTGACTTCCAATAACATGTCGGAGTTGTAATGGCATGGGACATACTATGGAGGTGTGCAGGAAGTTTAGGGGCCCTATGAAACCAGTGAGAGGACTTATTAGGCAGGTGTGGAAAAAGAAGGAGGAGGCTATGAAGATCCCTGAACATCAGGACTTCCCCCGCTTACAGCAAAGCTTAGGGATAGTCAGTGGTCAGAGGTCTGGTAGGATAGAGAAGGAAAGTGGTGGTGCAGTAACTACACCAGATAATACTCCTGCACCTATGAGTTATAGTTTTGTGTTAACCCCTGCTAGGGTCATCACTAGGCTCACTAGACATGAAACTAGGATTCTTGATAGACAGCAGAGTGGTTTTGCTTTGCAGTTTAATAGTGCTCTGGGGAAAGAGTCTGCATTGGTGGATAGAGGTGGTGAGGATGATAATCCCCCATCCCATCATGACTAGAATTGGTGTATGGAACATTAAGGGCCTGAATAATGAGATTAAGCAAAAATATATTAAGTGGTATCTTCATCAGATGGGTGTTGAGATATTTGGGCTCCTTGAGACAAGAGTGAAATCCTTGTCTCTAAATAAAGTAGCAGGTAATGTTTGATGTGGATGGTCTTATGTTACTAACCATAATCATCATGATGGTGGGAGAATTTGGGTGTTATGGAAGAATCAAGGGGTTAAGATAGATGTTATGGACATGACTTCTCAGCTGATCCATCTCAAGGTACAGCAAGGGAGTAGTAATAGAACTTTGTGACAACCCTCGCGAATGCGTAAATATAAAACATACAAGCATGATGAAATTACCCCGTCTAGTCGGATTTACTCCATCATAGTTGGTCAAGATGAAATTACCCCGTCTAGTCGGAAAAACGGTATTTTTAAAAACTTTTATACATGCAAGATAGATAAAACGAGGAGTGTCAACATATTACAAACTAAGTACGGAATATAACAAACAGACGGAGTCTCTCAAAATGTTAACAAAGAACAAGTGATTAGCAACTAGCTAAATAACGTCTAGAGGTGTTTCATCCAGGGACAACGCCCGCTAGCTCACACCCGAACCCAAAATAGCATAAGCAAAAGGCCATCCAAATCAAGCAACCTGTTCATCCATGAAAAACATGAACGCCACAGTCAGTGGGGAGTAACTCCGGGTTATCCCAGCCATATCACATTAAACGTACATATAAGGAAATACAAAAGTAAAATCATGCATATATAGATATCCATGTGAGTTATGATAAGAATAGATAGGGAATTCGATAATTAATGATAAGAGCATATGGAATACAAAATTGAGGAACCATCATGTTATTCAAGACTCGGGAAAGACACTCTTAGGCAACCGAATACGCTCACTAGGGCTTGCATCTCACCGTTAGCGGTATAAGTTTGATAAGATTGAGACTCGACAAACAAACCATGCCAAGTCATGAAATGACCATGAATAAACAATCATGTAATCACCCATGACACACATAACAATACAATGACGATTCCCAATCATGCAATGACCATGAATAAAATCATGAAATCACGCATTCAAGAACAACGTCACAAAGACGACCTCTCTCACGGTAAATGAAACGCACTAGGATCGTGTACCTGGCAAGTATGATTATGGGCATCCACGGAAGTAAAACCTTCCCTGAACCCATACACGATTCAATCCATTTCGTATATGTAGACTAATTTCCTCCTGGTAGGACGACGATAATAATACGATTCCTAATCTAAACTTGGCCAGATTCCCGGAATACACGTTTTCCGATTCGACATGCGATGACGTTTCGCATCCAAGACTCGGTCAATCATAGACGCCGATTACCCCAAACTCGGTAGATCAATTCACGAAAGAGGCGGAAAAGAGCACAAGCCTCATAACAAGCGGTACGTTACATGCAAATAACACCACCTCGCAAGTACACAACATTTGACGGCCGGATCGATCAACGTATAGCGTTCGCCTCCCAGCAACGTCGTCGTATGCCCACTAACACATGCATTTAAGCAGTAGGATACCTCCCCGTTCCGACATTCCAGCCTTACGAACGTGGAGGTAGCCAAGAGAATGAGAGTACAAAGCACATAACAAAATAGTGCTCAACCGTAACATTTGTAAAAACGACTCAAAGTAGGACATACCACAAACCATCACAAAACATGTGAATAGGGAAATATATAAACTTAACTATGATAAAAAAAAAGAATAAATACATGATACATAAGCATTAGAACAATTTTGTGAAGCATAACGAATAAAAACATATATCACCTCTCCAAAACAACGTTGTTTGGAACCCAACGAAAACAAGGGTCCACTTAAAACAGTCATAACTAGAGTTATAGACATTCAAATACAGAAATTCCAAGTCGAGGTGATAGCTTATCCTCTTACGGTTCCAACGAATGGTCACAAGCCCAAAACAAGCAAGTAACAAAGGAGATATGATCATTTTACGAAAAGGGGTCAGTGCTGTGAAACTGCACAAGTCACGACCGTGACTTGTATTTCACGCCCGTGACATGTGTTACCAATTCACCCGTGAGCCTTCAACATAAATTCAATCCTATCATTTCCAATTCTCATAATCCATTTCTAATAACTATCAACAATCAATATTCATCATCAACAATCATCAAATAACAACAATCATCATCCATAACATGATTCCTAAACTTACTAATCTTATTCTAATACGATTTCTAGCATATAAGCATGTAAAACACGTAAATGATACCGAGTAACCCTTCACCGTTACCTTTTCGCGTCTTTAAACGGTTTCTAAACCTTCCTAGTCTCCACCTACAAACAATTAGATAATAAAAGATGAAGATCATTCACCTTGAGAAAGACGGATAATTTAAAAAGCGAGAAAGACGGTAATTTTATTACCAATACGGATAGAGGAAGCTAAGAGGGAAAGAATAAGACGAACTTACGAGAATTTGAGCGAGTAACGAAGGAGTAGTGACGATTTGAAGACGGATCAAAAATGGAGGCAAGGTTTCTTTGGTTTCTTAGAGAAGAAGGAAAGTTTTTGAGTTGTGGGAAATGAATTAGGTTTAGGGTGAGGAAGGGAGTATATGAAGGAGAAAGTCAACGAAAGTCAAAGGCGGCTCAAAAGTCAAGAAAAGTCAAACTCGCCTTAAGACGGGATTCTCATGGAATCTCGCGAAAATTCCAAATACGAACTCGGAAATTCTAAATTCGACTCGAAAAATTAAATTTACGATTAAAACTAAAATTCGTTGAAAAGTGTCCGTAAAATATTTTTACTAGAAAAATAGGGTACATTTCCGGGTGTTACAATCACCCCTCCTTTTAAAAAGTTTCGTCCTCGAAACTTGAGCGTAGAAAACAAAAGTATCAAGGACAAGATTCGGTTTTCAAAATTAATACGAAAACTTTTATAAGCGAAAACATTTATGAAAAGACGTTCTTCTCGAAACGGTTTAACGAAATTTTTCATAAAAGCGAAACTTTATTTACGAATCACAAGAGTGCCCGTCGCGAACGAGAACTCTAATTATCCAAAAAATCAAAACAATGTCGAAATAGTGAAATCGAAAATCAAACAAACGTTAGTAAGTGCAGGACTAGTTATCAGACGTCTCCAATAACAAGTGCAAACATCCAACCAAACGCAAAAATCCAAATATAAAAGTAAAAGAAATCCATTTTCTCCAAAAAGAGGGAACACAAACCATCTTTAGACTTCTTTGAAACGTTGAATTAGAAATATAATATGGAAATTTGAAAGTTTTATCAAAGATAAAATCAAATAACACGACATTACACGAACATAGAGCGACTCGAACATAAAGTTCACAAATCACGATAACAAAATATATACAAAACACGCAAAAACAAAACAAATCGAACTCTTAGGGAAAGGAAGAATCACGATGAAATCGGCACGAAGATCTACAAGAACTCGATAGAACTAACTCTACTGATACTCTAATCCTCAAGAGAATGTAATTTGCCTCAATTACACCTTAATCATTCTACATCGCTAAACTTTATAAATGATAATTACAACAATCCCAATCAAAGCAACAAACATAATTATCTAAGATCCAACTAGTCTCATCCAAAGTCTCACGACAAGGGAAAATCCACAATCCATTATCGCTTATAAGAATTCTTTAATACGCCATAACATCCTTAATTCGATCATTACTACGCTCGAAGCCTCAAATATAAATAGTCACATTAGCAAACTACGGTGGTTACTAATTTTTCAAGATAAATGAGTTTACCATTCTAACTCTATATTCCATAACAACTGAGCATTCATTATCCAAAGCTTGCAACGAACATTTCTCAATCTCGAACTATGATTCCTTAAGAATAAAAGAGAATTACTAATTCCAAACCACAAATGGCCAATTACTTGGCAATCAGACCACCATTCAAGTCATATAGTTCATCTAAAACTCAATATGAATCGATTTTCATTTACGACAATACTCCTCAAACTTTGGGTTACCGGCTTAAATTCCCTAAAGCAAAGTCTCTTTTAGAATCCACCAATTAGAGACATCTTATTCCCAAATGATATCTCAAGCAACCGATATAATACCCAACAACAACGAATTCTTATCATGATCAACTCAATTCTCAAAAAAGCACTACAATACCAAGCTCAATAAATGAAGCCACCAAGAGAGGATACATCATCACTATTAGGATTCATCCTAGAGCTCAAGTCCTATTTCTCATGATCAAATACAACATGAAATTTTGCTCAATCCAAAGATACATATTCTAGATAAAGAATCCCAAAATACATTACAATTATTCTCTGAACCATACAAACGGAATATCCAATCCACTAAGGAAAAGATGAAGCGGCAACGAGAGAGGAACGATAAGAAATCTCAAGGGGAATACGAGAATAAAATAAGGCACGAGAGTAAAAGAGAGGAACGCTGAAAATAACAAGGTCAAGAAAGAGACAAAGCAGATAGTAGAGGTATGAATATATCTGAGAAAGAAAGAAGATACGAGCATGCGATTTCTTAAAGATCAATCTTGACAAAAAAACCATCCAAGAATGGAAATGAAAAGGAATGATGGCACGAGTAAAGGTTTAAGGTTTAATGTTTAATCCACAAAGTTTCTCCTTTCAGACTTAGGGTGATAGTAAAGCAACTCATTCCAATTAAAGGTCTCTTACAAGGGACCATCGTACCACAAATCATCGGAGTAAGGTACACCTAGATTTAACAAATAGATTACAACTCAATTCAACCGCCCTTTCATATAACACGGATTCCCAATTGCGGAATTGCAACTCAAGCATAATAACATTCTCTCAACTCCATAATTTGACACATTCCCAAAGGTTTCAAAAACCGAAGAACCAATAAGGAATTCTCCATACTAATCTCTTTTCAACTCCTATGGCCACAAGGTAGAACACCGAACAAAACGTCATTATCAACATCTTGTAGCCCATGAGTTCATTATTAACAAAGTACAACCTCAAGTCAAACATCATCATTAACATCCCAAGGTATTTCCATCATAGCTCACATCATCAAACCTCGCTCATATCTATAATCTTCAAGTAATATGGTTCAACTTACAACGAAACCTTACTACTTCAAACAAGTCTCCGATACCATAAGATAAGATCATATCTTTAAATCCAAGAACTATAGCCAAATGCTTTTCCACCAAGCCTATACTCACAAACACACAATAGGAAGCCATGCACAAGAAGTCGCTTAACCTCAAAAGTATTTCGCACCTCAAGATGTCATTTAAAGCTTCTCATTTACACCAATTAGACATATCATAAGCATGGTCTTCAAAACAATACTAAACTTCTAAGTCCAAAAGACTAAATTACTAATGAGTTAAGAAGTCATAGCCAACTCATTCGACCTTACACCATCGAATATCATGAACTATTTACACACAAGTCATGGCAAGCATTTATACATTAAAATCATTAAACATACCTTACCACACTCTCCTCAAGGATACCAACTCTCACCACCATAGGGTGAAATTAGGTCTATACCATTTTCCTCAAATCACAAATTCATTCTAACAATCACTAATATTCCACAAAATTCAAAGTTCTTCCGACCAAGTATAATATACCACAAACAATTGGGTATGGCATCCACAAAAATGTTACAAGAGGAAGGTAAGGATACCAATGGTAAGATGGAGGAACTTTCAAGAGTCATTTCCAAGAGGCAAACAAGATGGAAGAAAAAGAAGCACCTAGATAGAAGGAAGGGAGCATAATACAATAAGGACGAGAGAATTCATAGATGAGGAAGAAATACACTTCAATTAGGGTTGTAAATCTTCAAATCTTCGGTAGAGGATACATCTTCTAGGTAACACAATGATCCACCTTAAGACGGTAGATACAAACAAACATAACATCACTCAACACAATCAACAAACAAGTTAGAACCTAACAAACATCAAGTACACCAAAGACTACCACCTTAGGTCCTTAAGTCTACCCATCTCTCATTTATTATTTCAAGGTCACGTAATTTAAGTTTAGGGTTCACGTGTGTGCGTCGGGAGCGATAAAGCTCTGATACCAACTGTGACAACCCTCGCAAATGCGGAAATATAAAACATACAAGCATGATGAAATTACCCCGTCTAGTCGGATTTACTCCATCTATCATAGTTGGTCAAGCTGAAATTACCCCGTCTAGTCGGAAAAACGATATTTTTAAAAACTTTTATACATGCAAGATAGATAAAACGAGGAGTGTCAAAATATTACAAACTAAGTACGGAATATAACAAAGAGACGGAGTCTCTCAAAATGTTAACAAAGAACAAGTGATTAGCAACTAGCTAAATAACGTCTAGAGGTGTTTCATCCAGGGACAATGCCCGCTAGCTCACACCCGAACCCAAAATAGCATAAGCAAAAGGCCATCCAAATCAAGCAACCTGTTCATCCATGAAAAACATGAACGCCACAGTCAGTGGGGAGTAACTCCGGGTTCCCCCAGCCATATCACATTAAACGTACATATAAGGAAATACAAAAGTAAAAAATCTGCATATATAGATAGCCATGTCAGTTACGATAAGAATAGATAGGCACTTTCGTAATTAATGATAAGAAGCATATGGGACAAAAAGAATACAAATTGAGAACCATCATGTATTCAAGACCGGGAAAGAATACACTCTTAGGCACCGAATACCCTCACTAAGGGCTGCATCTCACCGTTAGCGTATAAGTTGATCAGATTGAGACTCTACAAACAAACCATTAGGGCCAATCCATGAATGACCATGAATAACAATCATGTAATCACTCATCCACACATAACAATACAATGACGATGCCCAATCATGCAATGACCATGAATAAAATCATGAAATCACGCATTCAAGAACAACGACACCAAGACGACCTCTCTCACGGTAAATGAAACGCACTAGCACCATGTACATGGCAAGTATGATTAATGGGCATCCACGGGAGAAAAGCCTTCCCTGAACGCATACACGATTCAATCCATTTCGTATATGTAGACTAATTTCCTCCTGGTAGGACGACGATAATAATACGGTTCCTAATCTAAACATGGCCAGATTCTCGGAATACACGTTTTCTGATTCGACATGCGATGACGTTTCGCATACAAGACTCGGTCAATCATAGACGCCGAGTACCCCAAATTCGGTAGATCAATTCACGAAAGAGGCGGAAAAGAGCACAAGCCTCATAACAAGCGGTACGCTACATGCCAATAACACCACCTCGCAAGTACACAACATTTGACGGCCGGGTCGATCAACGCATAGCGTTCGCCTCCCAACAACGTCGTCGTATGCCCACTAACACATGCAATTAAGCAGTAGGATACCTCCTCGTTCCGACATTCCAGCCTTACGAACGTGGAGGTAGCCAAGGGAATGAGAGTACAAAGCACATACCAAAATAGTGCTCACACCGTAACATTTGTAAAAACGACTCAAAGTAGGACATACCACAAACCGTCACAAAACATGTGAATAGGGAAATATATAAACTTAACTATGATAAAAATGAATCATTACATGATACATAAGCATTTGAACAAGTTTATGAAGCATAATGAATAAGAAACATAGATACCTCTCCAAAACAACAAGTTTGGAAACTAACTAAAACAAGGGTTCACTTCAAACTGTCATAACTAGAGTTCTAGATATGGGAATGCAGAAATTCCAAGTTGAGGTGATAGCGTATCCTCTTACGGTTCCAACGAGTGGTCACAAGCCCAAAACAAGCAAGTAACGAAGGAGATATGATCATTCTATCAAAAAGGGTCAGTGCAGTGAAACTGCACAAGTCACGACCGTGACTTGTATTTCACGACCGTGAAATGAGGTTTCACGACCGTGACTTACATCTCACGACCGTGAAACACTCTGTTACCAATTCATCCGTGAGCCTTCAACATAATTCAATCCTATCATTTCAAATTTTCATAATCCATTTCTAATAACTATCAACAATCAATATTCATCATCAACAATCATCAAATAACAACAATCATCATCCATAACATGATTCCTAAACTTCCTAATCGTATTCTAATACGATTTCTAGCATATAAGCATGTAAAACACGTAAATGATATCGAGTAACCCTTCACCGTTACCTTTACGCGTCTTTAATCGATTCTAAACCTTCCTAGTCTCCACCTACATACAATTAGATAATTAATGATGAATATCATTCACCTTGAGAAAGACGAATAATTTAAAAAGCGAGAAAGACGGTAATTTTATTACCAATACGGATAGAGGAAGCTAAGAGGGGAAGAATAAGACGAACTTACGAGAATTTGAGCTAGTAACGAAGGAGTAGTGACGATTTGAAGACGGATCAAAAATGGAGGCAAGGTTTCTTTGGTTTCTTAGAGAAGAAGGAAAGTTTTTGAGTTGTGGGAAATGAATTAGGTTTAGGGTGAGGAAGGGAGTATATGAAGGAGAAAGTCAACGAAAGTCAAAGGCGGCTCAAAAGTCAAGAAAAGTCAAACTCGCCTTAAGACGGGATTCTCATGGAATCTCGCGAAAATTCCAAATACGAACTCGGAAATTCTAAATTCGACTCGAAAAATTAAATTTACGATTAAAACTAAAATTCGCTGAAAAGTGTCGGTAAAATATTTTTACTAGAAAAATAGGGTACATTTCCGGGTGTTACAACTTACTATATTACTTTTGTCTATGGGTTGAATAGAATTGAGGATAGAGTTCCTCTTTGGAATGATCTCATGAGAATAAATATTGTGGAACCTTGGATCATTCTAGGGGATTTCAACAATGTTCTACATGCTAGTGAGAAGATTGGATTGCCTGTCAAGGACTCAGAGACATTGCCTTTTCAAAATGTTATCAATAACTGTGAGCTGAGTGACATAAAGACCTTGGGGGCTTTCTTTACCTGGAATAACAAGCAACCTAGTGGCACTAGAGTTTTTTGTAGAATTGATAGAGTTTTAATTAATGATGGCTGGATCAATTTCAGACTTAATGCCTATGCTTTCTATGGGCCTGAAGGAGATTTTGATCACTGTCCATGTCTGATTGAGGAAGGTGGTATGATTCCTGGTGGTAAGAAACCTTTTAAATTCTTTAACATGTGGAGTAAGGTTAAGGAGTACCAGGAGGTTGTGAGAGCAGGGTGGGCTAAGTAGAGTATAGGATCCCCTATGTTTAGAGTGGTCTTCAAACTTAAGCAACTTAAACTTTTGCTGTAGAATCTGAACAAGGACCTTTTCTCAGATATTGAGAGGAATGCCGAAGTGGCTTATATCATGCTTCTGGACTGTAAGAGAGAGCTCCAACAAGTGTTGGAGTAGGTGTCCTCCACAATAGTGCGCCACATTATAAATCTTATCAAGGAATATAATTGTGATATTTATTGACTATATATATGATTAGTCAGTTGATTAACGTAAATCAATAACGGTTGGCTGACTAGAGTTTGACGTTATTGTCGTTTGACGGCGGTGATCAACTGATCCCTTTCGGTCACACCTAAAGGATGAAATTCAAATAGTAACTAATTATTTGTATACGATACAGTTAATTAGTACATTACATATATTCGATATGTACGAGAGTTAATGTTAGAAATTGAGTTAAGAACTCAAATTCGATTAAACTTATTTTTCAATTATGCGATAATTGACTAATAAATTTATATCTTATTTTAATACGATTAAATAAGATTGAACTTAGTAATTAATCGTTAAATTACTAAATTAGTTGAGGTTTTGAGATAGAGGTAATTAGTTAATTATATTTACAAGGAGTTGTAAAATAAATTAACTAAGCATTGTGGGACCCATTATATATTGATATAATGGTAAAATATTACTTAAAATGTTAAGTACATATTATTTATTTAATTAAGTCATATAATTGTTATATGATCAAATTAACACTTAATTATTCAAGATAATTAACCATATGATCAATAAGTATTTGTGAGACAAATATCAAAAATCAAAATGGACCAAACTAGACCATGATGGCCGGTTACATTGTAGTTACATGGTGATGATTGTTGTTCTTGTTGTAACTCTTTAGTTACCATTTGAAAATGACATAACAAGTAGAATACAATCATCATCTTTTCTACAACACTCCACTCTAATGCATGTGATCAAATTAAAACAAAATAAGAGTCCTTTATGGACTAAGTGGTCCGGCCAAATGGCTTTAAAATGAGCAAGAGTGTTCATTTTTCTACTACTTCATTTTTGTGCAATTTTGTTTACTTCTCTCTAAAATTCTTCCTCTCACTAAAAACTCTCATATACTAATATTTACTAAGTACTACTAGTGTAGTAATATAGTCATAATATTAGTAGTATTATATCTATCTTATTATCTAGTTAATAATAAGGGTAGATTATTTGGGTTAATCTTGGTGCAACTTAGAGGAGATCTTCTACTTTGGAGATTGTTTGTGTTCATCCATATTTGTAGCTCAAGAACAACAAGAAGGAATTCTTGTTGTGCCCTTATATTTTCCATATCAATGTGAGGAAATTTCTTCCTTTATATAAATGTCTTTATATTTGCATGCATGTTACATAGATCATTAAATACTAATATAGCAAGTAATTTAGCAACTAATTAGAAGAGTCTAATTAAGGTCTATGGACTTTCATGTGGTATCAGAGCTAGCTTGTAGCATGCATATTCATTTTGGACATTTTTATTAAAGTTATAAGATAACTAATAAATCAAAGATTTTGAGTTAAAATACGATTCTGACAAAAATGTTTGGTGCATTATACCTACTGACCTCAAAATGTGTGTGGTCTAATTTCGTGATTTTAGGGATTAATTTGCTATTTATTTTGATTTTTGGCGTTTAAACCGAGTTAACATGCATTTTATGAGTTAAAAGTTAACTAAAAATAGTTGCATGTTGATTCTGGCCATGAAATTTTAATATGATCTCACATGCATTTCTTACATATTGTATGTAAAATTTCGTGACTTTTACTTATGTATTGCATGTTCATTGATTTTTATACGATAAAAGTCGATAATATGAGATTATAATGTTCATAAAATTGAAACGTCCATTTCTGGTCTTGAAATTTTTTTTTACATTTCACATTCTGATGTTGATACTCCTGGTGAAATTTCATAATTTGTTTCACTGTTTTACTATATCTAATGTTTTTATTTGATAAAACCATTAAATACAAAGCTATTTGTTCATAAAATTAATTTAAATTTTTTGAGCAAATGTTTTTTATTTTTATAGTTCCTGGAATTGTTCCAGAATGTAAAAAATTTTTGGTTTCAAATTTTATGATGTTTATATTTTATTTTGGTTTTATTTCATAATTGTTATGATTAAACCGTAATATTTAGCAAATGAAATCAAATCGATCTAATTAATGACCAACAAAATTAGTAGTGACTAATTTTGGGTTCTAAATCAGTTTAGTTAATTAGTTTTAATTTAAATGAGATTTAAAAGTTGATGATGATTTTTAATGGTTAAAAATCAATAAATCCCGGAAGAAATCGAGCTACAATGAGCATGAATTGAACTTAGGACGATTTTGGCATGAATTTTGCAGCAATTTATTTTATTTATGTTTGAATGAATGAATATCATTTATTTAATAATTTATTCAAAGTTTGTACCTAGTATGGCCTAGTTATTTTTATCGTTATTACCCGTAATGTAAGGGAATAACGTTTTGGTTGTAATTTTATTGCGATCATGTATCGCCGGTTTGTATAATTTAATAATTTTATTTTATATTATAAATGTATAATAGGAATTTGTATATTTGTATATTCGTAATTATTTTTATGAAGACCGGTGACTCCCTCAAGACGGTGCCATTTTGGAAGGTGTTCCAAGTGAAGAGGCAAGGGACCAAGGAGTTGGTTTCCGAATTTGTAACTATCTAGTTAATTTGGATTAGCTAGGTGGCCATACTAGGATTTTATTGTTGCTTGGTTGCTTGCTTTATTTCCGCTCATGCCAAAATCGTCACACATGCATTTTTATTTACCGTTATTGTCAATTCAACGTTATTCACAATTCACCGACTTAGTTCACTTATAGGGAATTAATAACTAAATTGACAAGATCTCTCACATATTTAAAAATTGAGATTAGCCTTACCAATTAATAACACCTATGAA
>JAIUZE010074030.1:0-17603 GCA_022085475.1 Heliosperma pusillum
GACTTAAAGGATATCAAATTAAACTACAATCTCGTATTATAATTTCTAACATGTGAGAAATAATAATATATTGAAAACCTTTTAATTAAATAATTTACTTATTAGAATTTCCCACTTGCTAAATATTACAAAACACAATAAAATAACAATACTCAAAAACCGTCACAAGTCCAAGGGGACCCACGGTTCATTTTGGACCGGTTTTGGTCATCTTTTCTAAAAACCGTTTCTTAATATTTCCCGCATGCTTAACATATTTAAAAACCCGTCAAAACAACAACAAAACAATCAAGTATCGACAAAAACCCAAAGAACCAAAACACGGACCAACCAGACCGGGCTGGACCGGGTCTGAACCGGCCTGAACCGGCCTGGTTTGGCCCGGTTTTCCAGCCACCAAAACAGCCACCCTATGGCCTCCACCAACATCAACTCTAAATTATTTCTAACATGTTTTAATTAACAAACAACCATTTTAACAATCATCCATACAAAAATCATGATTATGAACAAATCATCCAAATATGTCAAGAACACTATCATGTTAAAAATTCATACAACATAATAAAAATAACAACTTATCATGTTACTAGTTAAAACCGTAAATAACAATAATATAAACTAAAACAAAACTATGTAACATTAATTCGTCGAGTAACTCGGAATCGTTACCTTAGCTAGCACAAAAATCAAGTAGCACCCAAAATAAGAACTAAAGAAACCCGTCTACTAGTCTTCTCCTAATATATACGAGTCACCAAACTCGTCTTCAAAATCTTCCCCTATAAGAAATGACAAGAATAATATTGTTAGAATTAAAACTTGATTTTCCATAATTAGAGTATTGAAAACGATTTTGTCGGAATTGAAAATAAACCGTACTTGAAGATGAAGAGCGAAGAGGAGATTCTAGAAATATAAGTTAGGACGGATTTGAATAAGAAATGAAGGTTTTATGACGATTTTGCTCAAGAACGACGAAGAACGACGAAGAACGATGAAGAACGATTAAAGAATGTATTAATTAGATCTTAAGTTGATTTATTGTAAAATGAAAAGGTAGTTAGTGAGTAAGAGTGGAGTGAGCCGTGTAATTATAGAAGAATTATGGAGTCGGGTTTTGAAATTGTTGTTACGGGATTGACTCGGGTTTTATAATTATATTATGGTAATTAATTAGATATTATTAGATTTTATAATTGTTTAATAAAATATCTAGATATGATTTAGATATTATGTTAATTAAATAAAAAGAAAGGAAATATCAAGTCCTAAGAGGGGAAAAAAGAGACGTGTGATCATAGGAGAATCGGGTCGGTTTTTAAGCGATTTGCGGAGTTTAAATTGACGGATCGATAAAGTTACAAATATCTTAGATATTTGTATTAGTTTAATAATAAGTAATCAAAAGATCTAAAGTGAGTGGAAAAAGATGACATGGGGCGTGTGACTCATGTCAAAGTCGGGTTTCGGGTTTGTTTCGGGATTTAAGATGACTCGGGAATAGTTAAATGATGTTCGGGATTAAACCGTAAAAGTTATTCTTTAAATTTCGAATAAATTCAAAATAATTATATTAAATTATGATAAATCTAAATAAATCTTAATAAAACTAAATTAACTTTATTATTTTTCCAATAATAATTTCGTTTTTAAATTCTAGGTGAGTCGGAAAAGTCAACGAAAGTCCAAGTTGACTTAAAAAGTCAAGAAAAGTCAAAGATGACTTAAAAGTCAAGAAAAGTAAATGACGACTTAAAAGTCAAGAAAAGTCAATGACGACTTAAAAAGTCAAGAAAAGTCAAAGACGACTTAAAAGTGAAGAAAAGTCAAAGATGACTTAAAACGGGATTCTCATAAAATCTCGCGGAAATTCCAAATACGAACTCGAAAATTCCAAATTCGACTCGAAACAATAAATGCTAAATTAAAACTTAAATCTCCTGAAAAGTATCCGTAAAATATTTTCCCTAGAAAAATAGGGTACTTTTCGGGTTGTTACAATATGGAGATTTGAAAGTTTTCTCAAGGATAGAATCAAAACAAGGAGACAATACCCGAACGTAGAGCGACTCGAAAATCGAAATCACAAATCGAGATACTAAGAGATACGTCCACACGAATAAAATGGACTAGAAAGGGGAAGGATTGAAAAGTAGCGGATTGAGTAAGGATCAATTTGAGGAAAAAGAGAGGAATGAACCACAACACTATGCCCCATTTAAGACAATTCAAATGTCGATCGCAACTCGACATCACTAATTCCTTACATTAGCTAAAGAGAAAACTACCTCACTAGAGGTCAAGGAAGACGGACATGAAACTATGAACGCTAGGAGGCATCATACAAGGACTACGATCTGATGGAAAAGATGAAAGCGGAAAAGGAAAACGAAATTGATCTAAGGAAATGAACCTACCAGTCACGATCTCCGGGTGAGCATTAGCTTCGGCTCGGCTGAGCACAAAGATGGATCCCTTAGCTTTGGCACCAGGTGCGGGATTCTGACGGTCGGGGCAATCACGAAAGCGGTGACCCGGCTTCTTGCAGAAAAAGCAAAACAGGGGCCTATCATAGCATCCAACTACGGGATGAACGGGTTCCCTACAACAGTCACACATTCGTCCTTGAGCTTGAGGGAAAGCATTGGGCCTAGGAGCCGCATTTGAGATAGCTTGAGGGTGATAAGGAACAAGTGATCTTGCATTGGAGTTTGAGGGAGTATTGAAACGCCTCTTGTTAGAATAGGCATTAGAAGAAGAAGGAGCGAGAGATCTTTTGTCATTGAAGTTTGACCTTGGATTGAAAGAGGGGGAAGGAGATAGATTCTTCATCTTCGCTTCATCTCTAACGGCCTTCATTGAGTTCTCCGCCCAAAGGGCATCATCATAAAGATCTCCAAAGGACGCGGTACCCCTTCTCACTTTACTTTGCAGAACGGCATTCAACTTGTTACGGTAATAGAACGCGCGGTCTTCATCATCACGGATAAGCCTCGGCGCAAAATGAGCGAGCTTATTAAACTCCGTAGTAAACTCCTGAGCTGATAGATTGCCTTGCTTAAAATCAATGAACTCTTTAAGCCTTTGCTGTTTAAGCTCTTTAGGGTAAAATCTACCCTCCACAAGAGCTTTAAAGCAAGCCCAGTTAAAGTCCTCTTCAAGAGTTGCGGTGGCACTTGTGATAGCCCACCAGTTGTCGGCTTCCCTCACCAGAAAGTGCTTTGCAATCCTTACCTTGTCCTCTTCTCGGACTTGGTAAAGATCAAACTGCTTCTCCATCTCCCGGAACCAATCGGATAGCTCCGTAGGATCCGGTTCTCCACCATAAGGCACAATCTTACTCCTTGCAATTTGACCCGCCACCCATGCATAACCACCTTGTTGGTTGTCCTCCCTTCTAGGGTGAACTTGGTTGGCATTAGCTAGAGCGGCATCTTGCTGATTCTTCAGCACTTGAGCAAGAGCCTCCATCATAATATTCTCAGCTAAATGCGGTCTAACCATCTTCATAAGAAACAAAAACAAATTAAGTTACTCCTATCAATAAGCATAAACAAATAGACTACCAAGTAAAGTCCTTAACTTCTACCCAATCTCTCATTTATTATTTCAAGGTCAAGTAGTTTAAGTTAGGGTTCACGTGTGTGCGTCGGGAGCGATAAAGCTCTGATACCAACTGTGACAACCCTCGCGAATGCGGAAATATAAAACAAACAAGCATGTGAAATATATTGCGGAAATAGGTAGTTTTTTAAAACTTTTATACATGCAAGTTAAATAAAACGAGGAGTGTCAAAATATTACAAACTAAGTACGGAATATAACAAAGAGACGGAGTCTCTTCAAATGTTAGCAAAGAACAAGTGTTTAGCAAAACTAGCTAATATCGTCTAGAGGTGAAAACTTCCAGGGACAACGCCCGCTAGCTCACACCCGAACCCCAAAACATCATATCCAAAAAGGCATCCACGCAAGCAACCTGTTCATTCATGAAAAACATGAACGCCACAGTCAGTGGGGAGTAACTCCGGGTTCTCCCAGCCATATCACATTAAATGTACATATAAGGAAATACAAAAGTAAAGCATGCATATATATACATACATGTGAGTTGCGATAAGAATAGATAGGCAATTCTATAGATAATGATAAGAACATAAGAGGCACCAATCCGCATCCATCATGATATTCAAAGACTCGGGGAAGACACTCTTAGGCAACCGAATACGCTCACTAGGGCTTACATCTCACCGTTAGCGGTATAAGTTTGATAAGATTGAGACTCGACAAACAAACCATGCCAAGTCATTCAATGATCAATCATATAATCATTCATGTAATCATACCAATATATTGACAATATCTCTCACGGTAAATGAAACGCACTAGCATCGTGTACAATAGCAAGACAAGCCAATGGAAGTCCACAAGATAAGACGTTTCCCTGAACCGTATACGATAAGACGTTTCGTATACTCATGACCCAGACAAACAAGTTCACGGGATAAGACGTTTCCCGGAATCATGTACGATAAGACGTTTCGTACACACAAGACTCTAATCCTCTCGGTAGAACGACGATAATAATACGGTCCTAGTCTAAACCTGGCCAGACTCTCGGAATAAGACATGTTCCGATTTGACATGTGGTAAGACGTTCCACATCCAAAACTAAACCTGGCCAGACTCTCGGAATAAGACATGTTCCGATTCGACATGTGGTAAGACGTTCCACATCCAAGACACGGACTTACAATAAATATGCCGAGTACCCCAAATTCGGTAGATCAATTCACGAAAGAGGCGGAAAGAGATCTATAGTCCAAAGTCAAGCTAGTACGCTACATGCAATGACACCACCTCGCAAGTATACAACATTTGACGGTCGGGTCGACCAACGCATTGCGTTTGCCTCCTAACAACGTCGTCATATCCCCACTAAACATGCATACAAGCATCAAGGATACACCCCATCGCTCCGACATTCCAGTCTAACGAGTATAAGGTGTAGCCGTGAAATGAGAGTTCAAAGCACACAATCATTAGTGCTCAATTCATAACATATGTAAAACCGACTCAAAAGAGGGATATATCGAAAACCGTCACGAAACATGTGATACAAGCGAATAGAATATCATATATCCAAAACATGAATATTATAAGTCATTACGTAAAATTATACGATAAACGGATCATACGAACTATTATAAATTACGAGTTTTAGAAATTATAGGAAAACAACACAGCCGTGTTCCAGGCCGGTCAATAGGGAGGCGGCCGGTGGGCCGGCTCAGAACACAAGGCAAAACCAAAAAATCATAGAAAACAGAGAAATGTGCTCCATGCCGGTCTATGGACCGGCGGCCGGTGGGCCGGCACAGAGCACTCTACCAACAATCCAAACATCACTACTGAGGTGGTCCAGGCCGGTCGATGGACCGGCGGCCGGTCGACCGGCTCAGAGCCCCTATACAAATTTCACATAAAACTTCAACATTGTTACTGATGTGTTCCCAGCCGGTGGTCAGACCGGCGGCCGGTCGACCGGCCAGGAACACTCCTTCATCCGTGAGCTTCCTTTACATATTCAATCCATTTCAATTCTCATAAATCAATTCTAATAATCATTAACAATTAATATAATTCATCAATATTCATCATATAACATCATTTACTAATTATAGCATGGTTTCTAATCTTCCTAATCGTATTCTAAATACGATTTCTAGCATGTAAACATGTAAAACACGTAAATGATACCGAGTAACCCTTCACCGTTACCTTTAAGCGTCTCTACTAATCGTCAAGCTCCTCTTCTATAAGGAAATAGTCTTTGTCGGGATCTTGGAGGTCACCACCTACAAATAGATCGTAAAAAGATGAATAAAGTTCATCTTGAGAAAGACGGAAAGCTTGAAAATCGAGAAAGACGATACTTTTAATATCAATACGGATAGAGGAAGGTTAGGGAAGAAGAATAAGACGAACTTACGTAAATTCTATCAAAGAACGAAGAAGTTACGACAATTCTAAGATCGATATCAAAGAGGGAAAGTTGAGATTTCTTAGAGAGGAAGAAATGTGTTTGATTTTGTGTTGAATGAAATATTAGGTTAAGGAGTAGTGTGAGTTATGAAGGAAAAAGTCAAAGACGGTTTCCAAAGTCAAGAAAGTCAAACTCGACTCAAAAGTCAAGAAAAGTCAAACTCGACTCAAAAGTCAAGAAAAGTCAAACTCGACTCAAAAGTCAAGAAAAGTCAAACTCGCCTTAAGACGGGATTTTCATGAAAACTCGCAGAAATTCCAAATACGAACTCGGAAATTCTAAATTCGACTCGAAACATAAAAATCAATTTAAAATTTAAATTTGCTGAAAAGATTTCGTAAAATATTTCTACTAGAAAAATAGGGTACATTTCCGGGTGTTACATTCCGAGTCAAAGGGAACAAGTTTCAAGTCATTCCGAGCTCATATGCACAAGTTGCGACGGTTTTGCTATTCGTCGACGAAAGTCGTCTCAAACCTCATGCTCCGACCCTTAACCCTTGGGGACATGATCAGGCCCAAATAGGGGAGGAAATGAGGCCCAAGAAGTGTTAGTTACGTCCCCGTTCGAATCTAAAGTCAATGGAGTTAAGGTAGATCAAGTCACGTACCAAGGGAAGATCAAACGATAGTCAATTGACCAAGAGTGCAACATCCCCGATCGGATTACCACTTCCCCGATCGGGGAAGTTTGCTGAGGTACGCATCTTCACTTCATCTCCCTCTCTTTAATGCAAGGCTTAATGGCTTGTTTAATGGGCATGAATCCGGACGCATTTTGGCAGCCTCTCAACCCTATAAATAGCCTAGCCTCCACACAACTAAGATACACAAAAAACACTTCTCTTCTCTCTTTAGTTTATTTTCTCTCCTTTCTCTCATCTTTCTTAGTTTTAGTTTAGTTTTAGTTTTCTCTAGTTTAGTTTAGTTTAGTTCTAAGTTTGTATGGTTCTACTTGTAATTGGAACTCAAGTTTTCGGGTTTGCATTTCCTATTCAAGTTCTTGTTCCATTTCACTCTTTGCTCATCCTTTTCGGTAATCTTTATTCTCGTTTTACATTATAGTTTCATTTTCTTTTAGTATTTCCTTTATCATGTTTATCGTTCTTAGTTTTATAATCTTAGTTTCTCTTTCATTGTTAATCATGCATAAGTAGTCACCTTTCTAGGGTGTAGGGTAGCCATGTTAGATCGATTAAAATATGATAATTGGATAAAAGAAATTGAGCCTTTAAAACGTTGTGTCTATGCATGTTTGGACTATAACGATAGTTGACGATTTTTGGCCAAAATCATTGACTAGAATGAAATTCTTTTCCAAGGTAGAGATACAGGAATTGAATAGACAAAGCATGACATGGTAGATTAAGATCTAGTAAATCGCCTAAAAGCCTGCTAGACCATCTGATCTATGATTGTAATGAACACATCATTCTTACGAACTCACAATGAATTACTTGCATGTTCTATATCCAATTTCATCAATATGTTAATCTACATGTGTGAACCTACTTCCCTAGATCATTTTCTTTATTGTATTGTTATCATTTTTATTATAGCATCTAGTAACTAGTGACAACATTTGCCAATCGTACAAGGTAGAGTTCTAATCATAACTATTCACAAGTATCTCCCGTCTCCCCGCGATCGACCCCTTACTTCCCTAATTACATTAATTTGTTGTTAGCCTAGTGTGGGTTATTTATCTTTGATAAGGGTACGCGACAACCCTATCAATGGTGTTGATGAGTACTGCTTTCCATGCCGGTACGGATGGCCCACCTGAGAGGACCATTCAAACCCTTGAAGACCTTTACAGAGCTTGTTCCCTTGACTTTTAAGCTCGTTGGGAGAATAGCTTGCCATTGGTGGAATTCTCCTTCAACAATAGCTATCATACATCCATCAAGATGGCGCCTTATGAAGCTCTTTATGGAAGGAAGTGTCGTAGTCCTATTTGTTGGGATCAATTGAGTGATGTCCGAGATTTGGGTCCCGACAACCTTGTGGAGACGACTGACCATGTGAAGATCATCCGTGAGAGGATGAAAGCCGCCCAAGACCGCCAAAAGTCTTATGCCGATACCCGAAGAAGACCCTTAGAGTTTGATGTTGGCGATAAGGTTTTCTTGAAAGTGTCCCCCATGAAGGGTGTGAAAAGGTTTGGTGTGAAAGGTAAGTTTAGTCCAAAGTGTGGGAAATATCGGTATATTTCATACATGAAATTTAAGGATTATAATGAAATTATAATATATGAAATACGAGTGATAAACGAAAAGCATAAAGATTAGAATCAACCTTTGGTCCTAGCAATATGGCCTAAGAACAAATATCGAGATCGATATTCTCCTAATTGTTGCACCCAAGATGCTCTGAGATATGCCTTTTCTAGTGCTAAAAAGAATACAAAAATTACTGATGATTTTTGTGTCAAGTTATGAATGATGAATTATGTAGAGAAGAAGAGTTTATATAAGACTCTCCTCCTCCTCTTTTGGTCGTGTAAGTAGAGGTCTAGTAGAGGGAGGAGTCTCCCTCTTTTCTTCTACTTGTTTTAGGAAGTATAGTCAAGATAGGAGTCTTCCTTCTTTTATTTATTTAATGTATAATATGTGTATGTATTATTATAATATATACGTCAATTATAAACATCATATATTTATAATTTGCTAATTAAATATAACAGTTTATATTTAATCACGAATTAACATTTAATTCGTTTAAGCTTACATTATTTAATCCTATTAAATAATTACATTATATACATTAATTAGATATAACAGTTTATATTCAATTACGAATTAACATTTAATTCGTCTCAGCCAGTATTATTTAATCGTATTAAATAATCGTATCATCATTACATTGACTAACTTTTTAGTCATATACATCGACTAACCTTTTAGTCATATAAGGCATCAATATGATCATATTTTTCATATAATCATATCTCTCAAACACATCCTTTAGGTGTGACTTTTAGGGACCAGTTGATCACCGCCATTAAATGACAATAACGTCAAACTTCTAGCAAGCCAACCGTTATCTATAAACGTTAATCAACTGATTAGAATACTAAGTATACCCTGTGAACCTGTAAGAGATTTATACACGTTATCACATTAACTGTGGAGGACACTAGCTCCAACAATCTCCCACTTGTCCTTACAAGTGTATGTGCGATAACCGATTCTCATATCCAAAATTTCTCCCACTCAATGTAAAACAATTTGCAAAGTCCGTATTCACAAAGGTCGTATTTTACAAGTGATAAATATCAAGAGTGGTTTTCCCGACTAGAGAGTAACTGTAACAACCCGTAATTTGAAAGACGGAAATTATATTTGAAAAATAATAAATTTAATTTATTTTAATTTATTAAGATTTATTTGAATTTATGATAATTTAATATAATTATTTTGAATTTATTCGGAATTAAAGAGAAGGTTTTACGGTTTAACCCCGAACATCATTTAACTATTCCCGAGTCAACTTAAGTCCCGAAACAAACCCGAAACCCGACTTTGCATGAGTCACACGCCCCATGTCACCTTTTTCCACTCATATTAGATCTTTTAATTAATATGATTAAACTAATACAAATATCTAGGATATTTGTAACTTTATCGATCGGTCAACTTAAACTCCGCAAATCGCTTAAAAACAGACCCGATTTCTTCTATGACCACACGGCTCCCCTCTCCTCTTAGGATTAGATATTTTCTTTCTTTTGATTACAAGAACATAATATCTAAATAATATCTAGATATTTGATTAAATTAACTTAATATCTAATAATATCTAAACAATTACCATAATATAATTATAAAACCCGAGTCAATCCCGTAACAACAATTTCAAAACCCGACTCCATTAATCCTCTATATTTACACGGCCCACTCCCCCTTACTCACTACTTATCTTTTCATTTTACAATAAATCAACTTAATATCTAATTAATACCTTCTTTAATATAATCATAATCGTTCTTCGTGTTCTTGATCGTTCTTGAGCAAAATCGTCACAAAACCTTCGTTACTTGGCCAATCCGTTCTAAATTATATTTCTAGAGTCTCCTCTCCGCTCTTCATCTCCGTGTACGTTTCATTTTCAATTCCGACAAAATCGTTTTCAACACTTTAATTGTTGAAATCAAGTTTTAATTCTAATAATGTTATTTTTGTCATTTCTTATAGGAGAAGATTATGAAGACGAGTTTGGTGACTCGTATATTTTAGAAGAAGATTAGTAGACGGGTTTTTAGTTCTTATTTTGGTGCTACTTGATTTTGTGCTAGCTAAGGTAACGATTCCGAGTTACTCGACGAATAAATGTTACATACTTTTGTTTTGTTTTTGTTATTGTTATTTACGGTTTTAAGTAGTAACATGATAAGTAGTTATTATTATTATGTTGTATGAATTTTTAACATGTTTAGTGTTCTTGACATATTTGGATGATTTGTTCATAATCATAATTTTAGTATGAATGCTGGTTGAATTGGTTAGTAAAATGGATGGTTGTTAATTAAAACATGTTAGAAATAAATTTGGTGTTGTTGTGTGTGGTGGCCGTGTAAGGTGGCTGGAAAACCGACCCAAACCAGGCCGGTTCAGCCCGGTTCAGGCCGGTCCAGCCCGGTCTGGTTGGTCCGTGTTTTGGTCCTTTGGGTTTGTGTCGATACTTGATTGTTTTGTTGTTATTTTGACGGGTTTTAAATATGTTAAGCATGCGGGAAAATATTAAGAAACGGTTTTAGTAATATTGATCAAAACCGGCCCAAACCAGGCCGTGGGCCCAATCCAGGCCCGGTTCATGTCTCGGCCCAAAACAGCCCGTGAGTCTCCTTTGGACTTGTGACAGTTTTTGAGTTTATGGTTATTATTATATTATGTTTTGTAATACTTAGCAAGTGGGAAATTTTAATAAGTAAATTATTTAATTAAACGGTTTTTCATAATATTATTATTTCTCACATGTTAGAAATTATAGCATGAGATTGTAGTTTAATTTGATATCCTTTAAGTCAAGCGGGTTTGGTAAGAATTAATAATTCACATGTTAGAAATTAGAATGAAATAGCATGAAACGAATGTGATATTCTTATGTTCAAGCCTAAATGGCTAAGACTCTGTTTCTAGCCGGTTTGACCAAACGGGTTTGGTCAAACTAAGATCTAGTCAGCCCCGTTTTGACTGCTGACCCGTCGCGGGACTCGGGTCGGGGATTTGTCTTCAAGTAAGGTTTTATTTAATAAATGAATGAATGAGCTTTAGTAAATATGAGGCGATATGATATTAGAATATGATTTATATGCAATTAGTCACATGATAGGAAGTTTTTCCCGTGATTGTTTAATGGTATGAGATATGTCGTGTTGACTAAGTACTCATAGAGAATTATAATTATATGGCGTCTTGACCATTCTAATTCTAAATGAGCACCTTGGACCATGACATTGATAGGCCTTACTATCTTTAACGAGTATATAGTTCACTGCTTGATAGCTTTTGTGTTCCCGGCTTGGGGGGTTTATCTCCAAGTGGGGCATGGCTGCCTAATTGCTTCCACTTTGGGAATGGAGCCAGCTTAAGTACTAGCCAACTCTGCTTAGGGGGGTCGCCTAGTAGAGATTCTCATGTACTTTTGGTCATGAACGGGAATGGGTTAGCTTGTTGTCGCTAGGTCTGATCAGTCTAGGACTAGGATGTTTTTTCCTACCTTGGGTATAGACTCGAGTTACAGAAGTCGACTATTGACGGTGCTAAGAACTTATGCCTGTTTCTAGATGTATTGGTCTTTCATGTTTGATGATTCTATGAATCTTAGAAGGTGAGATGCAAGCCGGCTAAGGTTGATAGAGTTTGGATTACCGGTTGTTAACTGATTCACATGATATCTTGTATGATTAGGGTTGAGTGTATCAGAGCCATGTTTTAAATGTAACCTCTGAGCTAGAATACCAGCTACCCTACCTCGTGGTATAGTTTGTTTACCGATTCACATGATAGCTGGCATGAGTAGCTTATTCTTCATATGCTAGTTTATATGTTAGTTATTTGTTTCATAACATGAAAAGCATATCGTATATGTTAAGGTTTTGTATTTTCCATATACATCTCTTTTATGTTATTCATGTTTTATTAAACTCGACATTTCGTGGCTGGGAGAACTCGGAGTTACTCCCCACTGACTGTGGCGTCCGTGTTTATATTTAATGCGGTTGGCAGGTTTGTGATGCATACTTGGGTACATTGACGAGCTAGCGAGTGAAGTATTACCTTGGACCTATATTCGGTTCTTAGGATTGTATTATATTATACACTCTTTTATTTCCGTATTTATACGGGAGATATGTCTCCCGTTTTGGATACTTCTTATGTATAATATTATTTCCTTTTTGTTATGAACCTTTTTCTTTAAGACACCTTTGTTTTGATGAATATATTTAATGATAGGTTCCGGTTTTAAAATTTACCGATTTTCACTAAAGTGAACCTATTAGAAACGTATTCTCATCTTTTATTTATTTAAATTACTTGTTTATCTTTCCGCAAATTTGAGGGTGTCACAGTTGGTATCAGAGCATTTTCGCTCCCGACGCACGTTTGTGTACCCTAGTATAAATAACTTGACCTTAATAAAATAATAAACTTGTGAGATAGAATGGTAGGATGGGTAGATTAGGATTTATGTTGTAGTCTCTTTGTGCTTGCTAAATGATAAGTACTAATCTGTGTTTTATTTTGCAAGATGCCTCCGAGAATTGACAACACGATCCTAGCAGCTCTTACTCTTATTATTCAGAATCAGCAAAATCAGCAAAATCAACAGGCGAATCCTATTCCTAATCCTCCTCACGACCATGAGAGACACGGAAGTTATACATGGGTTGCTTCACAACTATCTAGGAGCCAAGCCAAAACCAATGGTGGTGAAGTAGATCCCATTAAGCTTTCGGAATGGATACGTGAAATGGAGAAGAACTTTTCTCTATATGATTTTCTTGAAACGGATAAAGTCCGTCTTGCTTCCCACTTCTTAGTGAAGGAAGCTGATCAGTGGTGGACTCTTTCTGGTCCTACTGCTAAGTTGGAACCTGGTTTTGGTTGGACTCGTTTCCGTGAGCTATTAGAGACGAGGTTCTACCCTGATGAATTGAGGCAGCAGAAACTGAAGGAATTCATGGACTTCAAACAGGGAAGGCTCTCAGTTCAGAAGTTCACGACCAAGTTCAACGAGTTGGCTCATTATGCCACTCGGCTTATTTCAAAGGAGGAGGACAAGACATTCTTTTACCTGGGAAAACTTTCTCCTCAGGTGAAGGGCAAGATCAGTAGGGGTTCTACTTCTTTTGTCTCTATCTACAACGATGCTATATGGGCAGAGAGTTCAATTCGCGAGATTGCCGAAGAGGCTCGTACCTCCTATGTTGCTCCTAATGCTTTTGGTAAGAGACCGTTGTATCCTACTTCTCGACCTTCTTTTTCCTCCTCTTTCTCAAACAAGAGGAAGAATTTTCAGAGTGGACAAGCAACTCAGGGTAACCGTCCATTCTTCCCGAGCAACAACAACGAACTTAAGGGTCGTATCTGTTTTAGGTGCAAGATGCCTATGCATCCCGGTATTGGATTTTTCAACAAGCCACTTGTGTGCTTTAATTGTCAGAAACCGGGACACAAGTTTAATGAGTGTCCTGATAAGAAGAAGACGACTTCTACACCAGCTATTTCTGGGAGACCTAAGGGTCGAATTTTCATCATGAGCCGCGCTGAGGCCGATGCTCAACCAGACATTGTGACTGGTATGTTTTCGATTTATGAAATACCGTGTTTAATTTTATTTGATACGAGAGCTTCTTTCTCCTTTATTTCGATGAGACTATCCGATAAATTACCTCTCAAAGCTTCAGTTGGAGAAAGTACTCCTATATCTTTACCGTCCGGAGATGTATTTACATGCTCTTATCTTCATTTGGACGTTCCTATATCAATAAACGGATCTACTTTTCCGACTAATCTTCTTCGGTTCCCTCTTGAAGAGTTTGATATCATTCTGGGCATGGATTGGTTATCTACTTATCATGCTCGATTTGAATGCCGTGACCAGAAGATTATTCTCAAAAGTCCTTTAGGTACCCGTGTATCCTATCAAGGGGTTCGAAAACAGACCACTGTGAAACTTGTTTCGGCTATGAAGATGGTAAAAGCTATCAAGAAAGGTTACAAAGCTTTCTTATGTGTTGTAACTACTTCTACCACTTCGACTTTGCCTTCATTGGAAGATGTGCCAATTGTTCAAGAATTTCCAGATGTATTTCCCAATGAATTACCCGGAATTCCTCCTGAAAGAGAATTTTCCATTGATCTAGTTCCTGGAACTAGTCCTATTGCGAAAGCTCCATATCGCATGGCTCCTTCCGAATTGAAAGAGTTGAGAATCCAACTTGATGACATGATTGATAAAAGCTTTATAAGGCCTAGTGCTTCTCCTTGGGGTTCTCCCGTGCTCTTTGTCAAAAAGAAAGACGGTTCTATGCGATTTTGCATTGATTATCGTGAGTTGAACCGTGTCACAATCAAAAATAAATATCCACTTTCGCGTATTAATGATCTCTTTGACCAGTTACGTGGTGCTTCAACTTTTTCAAGGATTGATCTTAGATCGGGTTATCATCAAATTCCCGTTCGTGAAGCAGATATTCCCAAGACTGCTTTTAGCTCGAGGTATGGTCATTTCGAATTTAATGTGATGCCATTCGGTTTGACTAACGCTCCAGCAATATTCATGGATCAGATGAATCGTACCTTCAGGGAGTACCTCGATAAATGTGTTGTAGTATTCATTGATGATATTTTGATCTTTTCTAAATCTGAGGAAGAACATGCTGATCACCTTCGAATCATTTTGGGTGTTCTTTGACGCCAAAAATGGTATGCTAAGTTCTCCAAATGTGAATTCTGGTTGCCCGAGGTATCTTTCCTTGGTCATGTCATTTCAAAAGACGGTGTTATGGTCGATCCAGCTAAAATTGAGGTCGTGGTAGAATGGAAGAGTCCGAAAAATGTGTCCGAGATTCGGAGTTTCCTTGGTTTAGCGGGTTATTACCGTCGGTTTGTGAAAGATTTCTCTAAGTTAGCAAGACCGATGACTCAATTGCTAAAGAAGGAAGCAAAGTATATCTGGACCAATGAATGTGAAAATGCCTTCTTGGAATTAAAGAAGAGATTGACTACCGCACCGGTGTTAACTTTACCAGATGATGAAGCTGATTATGATGTCTATTGTGATGCTTCTAAGCATGGTTTGGGATGTGTCTTAATGCAGAATAGAAAAGTCATTGCATATGCTTCTCGACAACTCAGGGTTCATGAAGTGAACTACCCGACTCATGATCTTGAGTTAGCAGCTGTGGTGCATGCATTGAAAACTTGGAGACACTATCTTATTGGAGTTCATTGTCGAATCTATACCGATCATAAAAGCTTGAGGTGCATCTTTACTCAGAAGGAGTTGAATATGAGACAGAGAAGATGGTTAGAGTTAGTGAATGATTATGATGCCGAGTTGATTTACCATGAAGGAAAGGCAAATGTTGTGGCAGATGCATTGAGTAGAAAGACTAGTCATTCATTGAATGCTCTTAGTACTTTACCCGATGAACTGGTAACAGAATTTCAGAAGCTTAAGATACAGTTTGTTGGGAAAGGATTCGATTATCTTGGTGCTTTGACTGCGGAACCCGATTTCTATCGAGAGATTCGTACTTGTTTACCGGAGGATGCTACTTTCATCGCCATACGAGCAAAAATACTACTTGGGCAAGCTAAGGATTGTGTGGTGGATAATGATGGCTACCTTCGTTACCATGTAGAATGTATGTTCCGAGAAGTGCCGAGTTGAGAAAGAGAATACTTGATGAAGCTCACCTTTCTCCTTATTCTATTCATCCTGGCGGTGACAAAATGTATAAAGATTTGAGACCACATTTTTGGTGGCCTAGGATGAAGATTGAAGTAAAGGAGTATGTTAGTAGATGTCTTACTTGTCAGAAGGTGAAGATTGAACATCAAAGACCCGGAGGTTTGCTACAACCTTTGGAAATTCCTATGTGGAAATGGGAGTCTATTTCGATGGACTTCGTGATGTCTTTACCTAGAACTTCTAGTGGAAAGAATGCCATCTGGGTTATTGTAGACCGTCTAACCAAGTGTGCCAGATTCGTGCCTATCAAAGAAACTTGGAGTATAGATGTCTTAGCCCGTGCCTATGTGGATGAGATAGTGCGTTACCATGGAGTGCCTAAAGATATAGTTTCAGATCGTGATCCGAGATTCTGTTTCCGATTCTGGACGGCTTTACAAGAAGCCATGGGTAGTAAATTGTTGATGAGCACAGCATTTCATGCCGCTACTGATGGTCAAACCGAGAGAACGATCCAAACTTTAGAAGATCTTCTCCGAGCTTGTGCCTTAGACTTTCATGTTTCTTGGGAGAAGTGTTTGCCTCTGGTTGAATTTTCTTATAACAACAGTTACCATGCTTCTATCAAGATGTCACCGTACGAGGCTTTATACGGTAGGAAGTGTCGTAGTCCTGTTTGTTGGGATCAAGTCCAGGATGATCATATGTTGAGTCCCGACATAGTGACTGAAACGATTGATCAAGTTCAAGTCATTCGAGAGCGAATGAAAGCCGCTGAACATAGACAAAAATCCTAAGCCGATGTCCGTCGTCGACCACTTGAATTTGATGTTGATGACCGTGTGTTCCTTAAAGTGTCACCGATGAAAGGAGTGAAACGGTTTGGAGTGAAGGGAAAGTTGAGTCCAAAATATATTGGACCGTTTCGTGTGCTTAAGAGAGTTGGTCCCGTTGCTTATCGTTTGGAATTACCTCCGAACTTGAGTAAAGTTCATGATGTGTTCCATGTTTCACAATTGAAGAAGTATATTAGTGATCCGAGTCATATTATTCAAGAAGAAGTGTTGGACTTGGAACCTAATTTGGCTTTGGAAGAAAGGCCGATTCGTATACTTGAAAGGGCTAACAAGCAACTCAGAAACAAAGTAGTACCCTTAGTTCGTATCCTTTGGCGTTGTGGAAACGTTGAATCAGAAACTTGGGAGCCCGAAGCTAAAATGTTGGCTAAATATCCCGAGCTCTTTGATTGAGGTAAATCTCCTTCTTTCTTTCCTTTTTCTATTCGATTTATTCTTTTGAATATTCCGTTCCTTCTATCGAATATCATCTCTTATAGATAGATTACTAGAAGCTGTAATTAGAAATTTTGGCATAGATAGTAGAGTTATTACCTTTACTATAGAATTTTTGAACTAAAAGCTTTTGGAAATATTTAATGATTTCAAGTAGTTTTACCGTCAAGGAGTGTTGAGACTCGTTATTGGAGACGTTCGATAACTAGTTTTCTCATTTGTTGATGCGAAAATGTATCTTTTAAGTCTTTGACTTGGGACGTCGATGTTCTTAACTGCAGACGAGAACCTTCCGCCCCATTGATAAGACCCTGTATTTTTATTACACATATATTTTT